>OVBX01008045.1:0-10306 GCA_900406325.1 Erucastrum elatum
GATTCATCTCAAATATTCGATTCAAATCCAATTTACGCACAGAAACACAGTAACAGCTCCGTAAATTGAAAGCCCTATTGTGCAATACGGCAAGTAGAAGATGGATGGTGGATGCGTGCTTACCTCGGATTTTGAGTCTCGGTGGTCGTCGATCTCGCCGCCGCGTCCACCGCCGTCTTCGGAGTGAAATCCATCAGCTGCGACGCCGTTTTCTTCGTTATCAGACATTCTCTCTCGCCTCGTCTGAACAGTTTCGAAATTTCCACGAATCGCTGTTTGAGGTTTTTGAGAAGGGTGTGTGTGTGATGTTAGCAGAAAGCTAAATGAACTTAGGGCAGAATCGAGAGATAAAACTAGAGATTGAGGGTATTAGCGTAAATGTTCATGTTTACCACAACACTTCTTTTTTCGTTGGATGACTTCTATATATATACCATACCAGGCTAGGCCCAACTTCAAACTATTATTATTTTTAAATATATATTTATTTAATTTTAATTATGAACAGTTTTTTTATTTTTAATAAAAATAATTAAAATAATACTTTTATTATCATTAATATTATTCGCAGATCTAGTGGCTCGCCCATGAATTTTAATGGAGCGGATACCGGTTTTATATTTTCATGTTGCGATCAAACGGATCAATTTTTTTGAATTAATAAAGTTACTCAATTCACAAGTTGGTAGATTAAGTGGGGCAGATTTGACCAGGTTATAAATTTTCATTTAAAATATGATTGATAAATTATAGAGTAAATGAACATTATTAGTTTAAGATACAGGGCAAGCAGTCTGCCTCAAATAAAAAGAAATTAAGTTTTTTTTTCCACCAATTTTGTTTATTAAATGAAAATGGGCCAAACCCACGAATCTAACAACAAAGCCAAAGGTCCAAACAACCACAAACCAACAAAGATCAAAGGACTGGGCCTACACTCATATACCCAAAAGTTCAAAAGCCCACTACCGACACTGGTAAATAACCTAATCCACGTGTCACCATCTCCTCATCTTATCTCTTTAGTGGCGGATCCGCTGCACCCTGACCGGACTTCCTCCATCGGGTTTCTCACGGAAAAGCTTCATCGGACTAACCGATAGCTTATCTCAATCTCCTCACGCCATCTATCGGGCCTTTTCATCCCAAAACATAAACCTTACTCTTCCCTACTCTTGTCGTCGACATCATCGGAGAACCATCGTCTACCGATATCTCATCCAAACAACCCGAGCTCTGACGACAAGAAACATAAACCGACCTCCACACGAACCAAAATAGTATCCGAACCCCACAAAACTGCGGGTTCCAAAGCCGAAAAGGTAGAACTGGTTGAGCCTCCACCCTTCGGAAACAAAACCGGCGAAGACGGAGAAGAGATCCTCCCCTTTCCGGGAGCTAGGACCGGCGTCGATGAAGTTGAGAGAACCTCCACTTCCCGGAAAAAAGCCGGCGTCGACAGATATGTGATAGCATCTATCCCCCGGAGTCAAACCTTGAACATGCAAACCATTCTTCTCTCGCCAAACACCTCCACACGAAGGTGTCTTCCCTCCAAGCGGGGAGTCACCACGGAGGTAGACTCCAAACCAGAGTTCAGACAAAGCATTCGGTGAGAGGCGAGGAAGAAGAAGAACAGAGAAGCGTCTTACAAGAAGGAAAAATGATTCCGACGACGGCACGGACGCTCACGCGCTGGCCGTACGCCGGATCCACTCTCAGATCTATTTTCTCTCTCTCCTTTGGGACTCCAGAGTTTAGTTAATGCATTATGTTTTTACAAAACAAAATATAATAATTATGGAGCAAATAATTATCTCAGTCTGATTTCCTTTTCGTAATATTGTGGGGTTATAAATATTTTATAAAATTAGGTTATTTAAGGGTCCATGTTTTATTTTATTTTTGACATGGAAGGCCTATTTTTTATTATATTTATTGCACTTTCAGTTCATATTTATACAATAATAAAAATATAATAGTTTTTTAATGAGTTGTGGTATATATTTTTAATGATATTTTGATGAGAAAATTAAAATAAATTAGTATAGGGGAAGACAACAAAAATAGTATAGGGGCCAAAATAGAATCCAGGGGCCCACTATATTGTTAAGCCGGCCATGTAAATGAACGCAACTAGGCATGGACATAAAATCCGGAATCCGAAATCAAACCGAACCCGAACCGAAAACCCCGACCCGTTATCCGACCAGAAATATAAAAATATTCGAATGGGTCTTGTAGGATGGTATAAAAAAATCCGAACCCGAAATGTTATTAACCAAACCCGAACCGGTAACCCGAAAAATCTGAAATTAATAGTCAATATAAATATTTTGAAATATATAAAAGTATTTCAGTTATTAAATTCAATATTTGTGGTAATATGATGTATAATAATAAATAGTAAAAATTTAATAAATGATTTAAGTACACAATTAGTTATAAATAAGTATTTAATAATTTGCTAATTGATATAAAAAGTCTACTTTCTATAAGGCAATACATATTGTTTACAAATGATGTTTGATTTCATGCTTGATTTAATATTTTATTGTTATTTTAGCAATTTTAAGTGTAATTGATTAATTTTTATTTAATTTATATGTTTTTTTTTACGTTTTGCTTCAAAAAATTTGCTTTTTAATTCGGTTATATCCGAACTGAACCGATATAACCTGAACTCATACGATATATGGTAATTTATGGGTTTTAGGACGCAATACAATTTTGAACCGAACCTGAAATGTTCTTATCCGAACCCGACTCGTACTAGTATTTTTTAGTATGGGACCTAAAAGCGTAAACTCAAAAATCCGAAAACCCAAAAAACCCGATCCGAATGCCAACGGGTATCCGAACGTCGAGGCCTAAACGCAACTCAATTGGAGTAATTAGGCAAAAAAAGTGTAGAGTAATAAAGATAAAAAATAAATAAAATAAAAGTTCAAGGGAAACTAGTTTTCCACCTCAAAAATAGTGAGAGAACAAAATGAACTATATAACTCTTTTCAAAAACTAGTTAGCCGGAAGCTTATGTTGCCCAGTTATGGATTGTTTTTTTTTTCTTATTAAAAAACAAACTATATATAACTCTTTTTAAACTATATTAATTTAAGAGTAAGAAAGAAAACTTGTTTCACCTATAAATGAAACTGGGAGTAAAAAAAAGTTCTCGCCTAAACGATCGTCGCTATAATTACCTTTCAATCAAACCCTTAGTATAATAAATTACGGCATTCATTTCCATTTGTTCTATCTAAGAAATGTACAAAATAAAAATATCAAAACAATATTTGATGTACCAGAAAAGATGACCGACTTTTCAACCCGTCAATCCATGATTTTTTGACACATATCACACTATACTCCAATGAATGACTTCAACTATGAAAAGTACCCAGACACTGTTGCTTCTTTAAACTCGAATATCAATCCCTATTTCCTAAAATTACACCAATTGCGTTCTTTTATCACTTCTCGATTCCTCTTTTTGCTAGGAATAAATTGCAATACGTTGACACATAAAACATCTATTTATACAGACACATGTGTTTGTCAGTTACTTCCTTGTCATTTTGACAGAATTTGAACTTTATGTGACCATTTAAATCTCACATTTGAGAGACAACAAACAGATTTAAGGCCTTGATTTGGTGCAGAGAAGACACATGGGACATTTATCCTGCATATCCTTCCCAACAAAGTTATTACAACTTTAGCTTTGAGTTTTAGCTATTGATGCATTAAACAAAAACTCACTAGTATAATAAGCTTTTACAATGTTATATTTCTCTTTACTTCTAGACGTGGACAGACATCTTGTATTATCTAAATCTTTGTGGTGAAATAATATACTGATGACAATAACATATGCATAGGAATATATTTTCTAGAGTCAATATTGGACCGTCCTATTGCGCACATACGATATCCAATTTAGTTGTCACATGAGGTGAACCCACATTATTTCGTCGCCTAATTGTGTTATATTCTATCCAAACTTCTTTAAAATGTTTTGGCAAAATGATATCCATCGACATTTAAAGTTTTATCGTCGTTTTGCTTGTGTTTGTGTATCATGTGCGAGTGCGATACCTTTCGCCGTTAGTTTTCTATACCATGCAACCATATGTGTTTAGAGGTGTCAAAATGGGCTAAATGGGTCAACCCAACCCATAACCCAAATAGGTTGTCTGTTAATGGGTCGTGGGTCGACCCAATCCATTAAATAAATGGGTTGGGTTGACCTATAACCAATTAAATTAAACGGGTCAAATGGATTAATGATTGATCCATCAACCCATCATTTTTATAAAACATATTATCAAACGAGAATATTACTTTCAAGATTTTGAGTACAGAATATTCAGAACATATTATCAAACTCCAAAAGTCACAAAAGAGTTGAGATTGTTGAACACAAAACACTAAAAAACAGAAAATCAAAGTTGTTACTATTATGTTTAGGGTGAGTTTCTCATAACATGAAAGCCCAGCTTCTCCTTCACCATCTTTGAAAGATCAATGTAGCATTGATGCACAGTGGAAGAAAGGAATGATAGTCTCCTGCGGCAGACAAACCCAGTACAAAAACAGTGGTTAGTCTTTAGTTAAGGAAAGCACAGTAACACAGATGCAAACAGAACATAGTGTGTTATATATTCAAAGCTAATGAAACACAGCAAGAGACTATATCAGCTGAGCTAGCAACATACAAGAGCTCAGTCACACTTAAAGTAACAGCAGAAACACACAAGAGCTCAGTCACACTTCAAGTAACAACAAAAACGTAGAAACTTTAAACCCAAAGACAACACTAAAAAGCTTTGTTATTTTATAAAACAAAATCACTAAAGGCAACAGCACAATAAGAGATGACCATGAAATGTGAAAACAAGTAAGTACCAGAGTGGTAAGAGAAAAACACGAGCAGGGAGATGTTATGTAAGAAATAACATATATTCATCTCATGTATAGACAAATAGACGAAGAGCATCTTGTCAGCACTAGTGTGCTGTTCAAACTTCTATAACTCGAAATACACCAAAACAACACTCAACACCACAGTACAGTCTATGATGCTTGACCAGTGGCCACTAAGCAAACTAACTCATAGATTTTAGCTGCTGATACACCTCTAATTAGAGCTTAAGTATGTACTGAATTCCAAAGAACATTGTGAGTGTTTCTATTCCAGTGTTCCTAGTAACTATGTAAATGCTCAATCAATCAAGAAAGGATGATGAAAGCAATGCGGATATCCAACATTTTGTTCAGTAGCAATAGCAAAACATCACGTTATCATTTTGTTATCTAAGTATCTCTGATGTCATTTCACATTTTGTTTGCAGCTATCAAAAGATTCCAGAAAAATAACGCAAGTCATGACCACATGGTGGAGCGTCGAACTAATGATAATGCATTTTTTCTCTCATCAAACAAACAGAGACCACAGACACACATACAAACCGATCTATAAATTAGAGAAGTAAGACTCACCACCAGCTATAGTTCCATGGTATTAACGAGGTCTTGATTTGAAGTTACTAGTGCTTGAGTTGGAGCTCCCCGGATAATGACGATCTCATCTTCTTCATCTTCATCTACAGATCATAAGAAACCAAATATTAATAGATATATAAACTTAATGGAGCAAAGTATATAAAGTTTATATAAGATTGTACCTTCACCATCAACTTTATAGCCATGAATAAGGCGAGTTCTGTACTTGTTTATAATGTGAGCTCCAATACTGAAAGAAGACTCAGAAGCCACAGTAGTAATAGGAATGCTGAGAATGTCCATTGCCATGAATGCTAGAGCGCCAAAACGATGCCTGTTCTCTTTCCAATATTGCAACACATTCAAATCATGATGAGCTCTCATTTCTAGTTTTTGCTCCTCTAAATATATATCCAATGCTGACTTTCCAGGTTCTGCAGGCTCTGGAATGTCATCTAACTCAAACAAATCTTGTTCTCAGTAAACAAAATAAGAAGTTTAGAATGAATATTAGAAAAAAAAAATCAAACGAGTTAGATAGATAAAGATCAGAAACTTACATCCAACACACCAAAGTTCTCTGTTTCAGTTCCTTGCTCAGCAGCACGAGAATATGGTCTTGTAGAGCTCACAACAGGAGTCAAAGAGAGCTGTCTTCTATAATCATCAAAGATCTTCTTAAGCTGATCCTCAATATGATTAACTTTTTCTTGGGAGGTGAATGGATCAAGCTCACCATAACAACGCTTCAAAAGCTTTAACTTCATCCTAGGATCCAAGACAGCCCCCATTGCAAGAATCACGCTGTAATCCTCCCAGTATTTATCAAATTTCTCCCTCATGCTAGAAATCATTGTCTGAATGATGATATCCTCATTGCTCTTATGAACTTCCAACAAGCACTGAATCTTCCAAATATGAGCAAAATACATGTTTGAAGTAGAGTAGCTTCTGCCAGACATCAAAGTCGTAATGCTATAAAAAGGCTTCAAGAGCTCAAAGATAGTGCTAGCTCTTCTCCATTCTTCATTGGAAGGGCAATGCTTGTAGTGTTTATCACCTAACTTATACCTCTTTAAACCACGCTGATACTTCAGAGCTTTCTTCAGCATTAGATAGGTTGAATTCCACCTGTTCTTGACATCTATTGACAACACCACAGCTTCAACACCATCTATACAGTCTGCAAGTGCAATCCTTCTAGATAATGAGCCCTTAAAATACTTTGATGTTTCTCTGATCTTAGACAAAGCAGGACTAATGACTTCCAAACCAGCTTGTACAATAAGGTTTAGGATGTGTGCAGAACACCGGACATGAAAGAACTCTCCTTTGCACACTAAATTATCATCTAGATTAAGCCGATCCCTCAATATGTCTTGCATGTTGTCATTAGCCGTGGCATTATCCAGAGTCAAAGTAAACACCTTTCTATCTATTCCCCACTCTCTCAAACATTCATGGACTTTACTAGCTAAGACTTCACCACTATGGGGAGGAAGAACTTCACAAAATGATAAAATCTTGCTATGTAGCACCCACTTTGCATCAACATAATGTGCTGTGACAGCTATGTACCCATCTCCTGCTAGTGAAGTCCAACAATCTGAGGTCAAGCATATCCTACTAGGAATTTTTTCCAGCTCAGACCTCAAGATCTGTTTTTCTTTCTCCCAAGTTTTTATAACATCACTAGCAGCAGTGTTCCTAGTGTAACACTTGTAATCTGGATTCAAATAGCTACAATAGTCCCTCAGCTCTTCATACTCAACCGAAATGAAAGGAAGATTATGTCTAATAATGACTCGACTATACTTCTCCCTAGCAACACTCTCATCAAAATTCACTACCCTTCTTTCAGCCTCTAAAATTCCTAAGCATTTCTCTTTATGACGCTTCAGATTTGAGGTTCCACTAGTAGATGTATAAGCATAGCTCTTTGAGCATTTCAGACAATATGCTCTCTCTTCCCCATTCTCATCCTTTTCTACTCTAAAATATTGCCACATATCTGATGTTTTTCTTCTCTTTGCAGTATTAGAAGATGTACCTGTTGATTCTCGATATTCTTCATTTTCCATATCTGAGATTACTGCCAACAGAACTTCAGAGCTGTACCTGTTGCACTAAAGACAGACAGACAGACACAAGATCTCAGTCACACTTCAAGTAACAGCAGAACCGCAGAAAATTTAAACACAAAGACACTAGAGTAAAGTTGTTAATGGTAACTACTTCAGAGAAGTAAAGCAAACAAACAATTTAACCTGTTAATGGTAATGATCAAAAATAGCGAGAGTAAAGTAAAGTGAAGCAATTACCAGACGAGACACTAGAGTGAAACAAGAATGTGATAGAGCTCAGTAACTACTTCAGAGATGTAAAGCAAACAATGTGAAAACTGGAAGTTACCAGACAAGAGAAACAGCTTCAGAGCTTCAAAGGGTTGAGAGAGTGAGAAACAAGAGATGAGACTGAGAGCTTTAGCGTTTGATTTTTGACTGATGCTAACTTCAGTTTCTGAAAAAGGAAAAATGGTGTTAGGACCTTAATCCAATCACATTCACCAAGCAAAGAACCAAAGTAACCACACATGAGTACATGACACATGCTTCAACATCTACTCTATATATACGAACTCTAGAAAAAAAAACAAAAATCGATAACAAACAAACAAAGAGAGACAGTAAGGATAACAAAGAGGCAAGTTCAACAAAACCCATCAGAGCTTCAGAGAAAGAAACGAGATACCTCAAACGGTTAAGAGACAAGATACGAGATTGAGAGCTTCAGAGCTTCAGAGCTACCTGCATTACAAGTAAACAGGACAAGAATTAAACTGGGTTATGATCAAATCAGAGAAACTATTGATTTGTTCTTTTATTGATTTGTTCAGTTACCACATGAGAGAGAGAGAGAGAGCTTGAGAGGGTCTGAGAGAGATCGATGGATAATGAAACTTGAAACCCAAATCAGAGGCTCCAACTCAAGAGATCGATGGATATATCAGAAGAGAGAGGCTGAGACTTGAAACCCAACAAAGCTTGAAACCCAAATCAGAGTAGATGAGATAGATCGTGGTCAGCGGAGATGAGAGCTTGAGGTCGTCGAGAGAGATCAGTGGAGAGACTCTGAGACAGAGGCTGCGTCAGAGAGCTTGAGAGAGAGGCGGTGAGAGAGAGGCGGTGAGATGAGAGAGACGGCGAGATGAAAGAGTCGCTGAGATGAGAGCTTCAAGCTCCTTTCGTGGTGATACACTGATACGGCGAGAGAGAGATACGATTAGATTAGGTTTTATTTTTTTTTTTTAATTAAAAGTTAAATGGGTCAGAGTTTACCCAACCCAATAGATCTATTTAACCTGTTAACCCATCAACTTGTTAATCCAATAACCCATTAATCCATTAACCTGTTAACACATTAACCCATTAAATCAAAAATAAACAGTTTATTTGGGTTAACGGGTCAACTTGGGTTGGATCAACCCATACCCATGGGTTATGACCCATTTTGACACCTCTATATGTGTTCGATGATAAGAAAAATATCTTAAAGAAAACCCGCAATATGTAGAGCTAATATCACGTACTATAATATTTTATTATTGCAGAGGTTTTTCTTTTAAAACTTTTTTATAAATATATATATATATATATATATCCACAGTCCATATAGAAACACGTACGTACCAATCTGACAAGAAGACATGCTTTAAAATTTATCAGGTTATCGATTCCAGTGGTCCGTATTCTTTTCTTTTTTGACAAATGACAACCAGTGTCGGTATTGTAATTCGATGATTTTGTACGTACGATTTCTTATGTATGATTCGTAGTTATAAATTTGACAACCAAGTCGCGTTCCAAACTGAACCAAGAAACTGAAATTATGTGACTAAAAAGTGAAGAAACGCATACAAACTATTTTTTATGACACTAATAGATAGCTTATATTAGGTAATACATTATCAATATATATATTTTCCAAGTGGTCGTTTACCATCGTCAACAGTTTGATCGACAAGCTCAGTTTACATGAATATATATATTAAGTGGTTGTATATCATCGTCAAATAGGTGGGTCATATCTTTAAAAAAAAAGGTGGGTCATACGTTTCTTTAATAGTTGTAGTCCGTTGCTTATTTGACAATAGTTTTGTATAAATATAGAGTTGAGTATCAGTAGTTGCTTAGAGTTAAGCGTGTGAATGTAGATAACTCGTTGATCAATATATAGTTCTTTCTGAATAATAAACTAGGGTTTGGGTTTATTACGTATGTCTCAATTCTCAAAGATTTCGTCGCATGTTAAATATTAAGTGCATCGATGTAAACATGCTTTTATTATATGAAATTTTAACTTATTTATTTTTAAAAAATATCAAGTATAACATGATTTCATATCACATACACATATATTTTGAGTTAAACCTATAATTAGAAAGAGAAATCAAAATTTACTTATAATTGACAAATAAATACATTGTTTTGTCCAAACTTGACATTCAAGTCAAACAAATTAAAGCCGCTTTGGACTTAGTTATCTAGTTAAGCAGTTGGTGCTTAGATAAAGATATCCACAACATTAGACAACCGAATTAGATCTATAGCTTTAATCTACAAGCTGCTTCATTATAGATATGGACTAATCATATAAATAACCTAGTTATCTCTATACTAATAAAATTAATATTTAGGCTAGCTATTTTCACATGAATGGGCTAATCCATTCAAATCCATCAATGTATTCCGGCGAGTAGAACAAGTTCTGGTAACCGTCACCGTCGTCTCCGACTTCGACT
>OVBX01008048.1:0-10305 GCA_900406325.1 Erucastrum elatum
AAATCCGCGATTCCACAGTTGCAGGTCGCGCTCTCACGCTTGCAGGTAAAGATGGATCTTTGGATAACTTCAGCTTCAGTTTAGGATTGTGGATCTTCTTCTGGTGTCTTTAGACTTGCCAGCAGTTTTGGGAAGAGGAACTGCATCTGAGGCAGGTTCTTTGCTTTGTGTGTGTATTTCGTCAGCATATTTGAGACTTGTTAGTAATCTGGGTGAAACTTTGATGCTGGCTTTTGCAGGTGAGGAAACATGGACTTGGTTTTTGACCCACCCATGTTGGGGAGATGAAAATATTTTCAGTCGAAGCTGTTTTAGATGAGATGGCTTTGTTCAAGAAGCACGCTGCTTGTTGATGAGAGGTACATATTTGCTTACCGGCTTTATCATATCATTGATTCAGTTGTGATCGTAGGCGTTTGGTATTTTGCATTGTAGTCTAGCTGTTCTTTTCATAGTTCAATGGAGAAGCATATGTCATTGTTAGTCCAAATTGCAGCGACTAATAGTGCTTTCCTTGTACGGAGTTTATTGCTACACGCAGAGCTGANAAGAGAGGGGAGCTAAAGCAGAGCGATCATGTATATAGTCAGTCTTCAATTTTCAGAGTACAACTTAACGTGACAAAGTATGATTTGTTTGAATAAAAGAAACCCTTTGCATCCTTTTATTCGATCACAAATTCCAGTTGCACTCTCCAACATATATTTTAAGCTACATTAGCTCCCTCTAGTGTGCTCTTAGGATGTTTCGAATTATTTATTTGTGTTCCATGATTAATCATCTTGAGTTGTGGGGAACACTACACTAACTGAAGTAGAAGTTTGGTCTCCTTGTTGCTACCTGGCTATACCAAGCCAAGGTAATGGGCCTCTTTGCCAAAACTACCAACGAAAAGATAAATTTAGTTTGTAAAATTTTGTTCAAAGTTTACATCTTGTTTTCCCCTTAATGAGCGAGTTAGTGAACTGAAAACATACTGTACAACATTTGGTAGATTGCCCAACTAATTGATATGCTTTTTTTTGGTGGGCAACTAATTGATATGCTGGAATGTGGGTAATTAGCACCTAAATCAAATTATAGGATAATAAATGAAATAAACAACAAAACCCATTAAAGGAAAGTGAATTAAGAAAAAGTAGAAAGAGAGTGTTTGGGGGAACAATTGATTGATTAATGACAAAATAACAACAACAACAACAAAGAAAAATATGTGTTTCGATTAACTTTTTTATAAATCTATGAGTTGAAATCAAAGATTAATCTCTTTTTTATATACTTCTTTCACATTTTTATTATTATAGTTTGTGATGTATCTGAGGAAGGAAGGAAAGGAAGGGGAAGCCATTCTCTCTCAATTACTCCGTCCCCCCCTTTGATCAATCTCTACGTAAAAAGCACGAACCTTTAAACCCGGTTCTGTTTCTGTCCGCACACACACACACAAAAGCAGCATTAAGATCACCCCCCTTTTGTCCGTATCCTCTACCATCTCTCTCTTCTCTCTCTATGGGCAACGTGAACGCGAGAGACGAAGCGAACAGTAGCCACAACATCAACAACAACAACGCATCTCAACTCGAAGACAACAACAACGACGGTGGTGAGATTCATCAACCCATGTCTTCTTCCGACACCGTACCTCCTCCTCCTGAGCTCATGGGTCAATCCCCTCCTCAATCTCCTCGCGCTACTCAATCTCCTCTCATGTTTGCTCCTCAGGTTTCCCAGATTCAACTTTCCCCTTTAAAAAAATGACAGATCTGAAAATAATTAAAAATCTTTCCTTTTAGGTTCCGGTGATTCCTCTTCAAAGACCAGATGAAATCCACATCCCTAACCCATCTTGGATGCAGTCTCCTTCCTACGAAGAGGCTTGTAATGAGCAAGGGATCCCCACCATGATCACTTGGTGCCACGGTGGCAAGGAGATTGCTGTCGAAGGGTCTTGGGATAATTGGAAAACAAGGTCTTAGCTTTTTCTTAGTTTCTTTCTGTTGTCTTCTTCAAATCTCTCATTGTTGTATTTGTTTGTTTGTTTGGTATCTCAGAAGTCGGCTTCAGAGATCTGGGAAAGACTTCACTATAATGAAANCGAGCAAGGGATCCCCACCATGATCACTTGGTGCCACGGTGGCAAGGAGATTGCTGTCGAAGGGTCTTGGGATAATTGGAAGACAAGGTCTTAGCTTTTTCTTAGTTTCTTTCTGTTGTCTTCTTCAAATCTCTCATTGTATCTGTTTGTTTGGTATCTCAGAAGTCGGCTTCAGAGATCTGGGAAAGACTTCACTATAATGAAAGTCCTCCCTTCAGGTGTCTATGAGTACAGGTTCATCGTTGATGGACAGTGGAGGCATGCCCCTGAGCTCCCTCTAGCTCGTGATGACGCTGGCAACACTTTCAACCTCTTGGACCTCCAGGTAACGAAACCTTTAGGATGAGTGTGAGAGAGAGAGAGACTATTGAGGTGTATAGGGAATGACGTAGGGAGGAGATCTATATTTGGTGCATTATAGAGATCTATGTTGATAGGGAGAGATATGGTTTTGGTGTGTTGTTTGCAGGACTATGTACCAGAAGACATTGAAAGCATATCTGGGTTCGAACCACCGCAATCACCAGAGGCTAGTTACAGCAGTTTGCTTCTAGGAGCTGAGGACTACTCCAAAGAACCGCCTCTGGTTCCGCCGCATTTGCAGATGACGCTGCTGAACTTGCCTCCAGCAAGTCCTGACATTCCATCTCCGCTCCCGAGACCTCAGCACGTCATACTCAACCATCTCTACATGCAGAAAGGCAAGAGCGGTCCGTCTGTGGTTGCGCTTGGTTCCACTCACCGCTTCCTGGCCAAGTACGTGACTGTGGTGCTCTACAAGTCCCTCCAGAGGTGAGAGAAGATGATAGTGCCCAGTGTTCCCATAAGCATGTGGAGACTCAGACATGCTTAGTATCTAATTTCATGGAGAATGAATGTGAGGCTATAATAGGATATATGGGAAGAGGAAGAAGAGTTTATTATCATCACAGGCAAAAAGTGTTTTCCCTCTCAATAAGCTCGAATTTTGTTGTCTTTTTAAAGTTGTCAATAAGGTTTTTAGCAACATAATGAAAGATGCAGTATTCAGTCATGTGTAATCTTTTGATTTCAAGACTTTTTATCATCTCTTCTCTTTTCTTAGAATCATTTAGATAACAAACAAAAAAGAACTCACTTGTAAAACCAGCAGAAAAACTCTTTTTCGGTTTTGTTTTGTGTCTTTCAAGTTTTCACAAATTATTATTGGTTGGCTTTCAATTTTAGCAAAGTAATCTGTGACTGTGATCAAAGATCATATGCATAAGTAAAAAAAAGATGACACAAGCAATCATCAACGCAATTAGTACTTCATAATCTCAAATTTCAAATCTAAAAAAAAGTTTTTGAGTTTATTGCATTCTGATGGCCACTATCTAGCAGTAGAAAAGGCTGTACAGAAAGAAGCAATAATATAACATGTTTGCATAATATGTTTTGAATCTAATACTCAAATTTAGAAAACGGGACATCCTTTGGCTATGATTCCAGGAGCTGTTGGGCAGGAGGCAAGAGGGCAGTGGTCTACTTCAGTGCCCCACCATTTGAGGTCATGTCCAGCATTCTGCAGTGCGAAGAACAGCAGCACTCCCATGAATGCAGTCCCTGCGTCCAGCGCGGCAGAGAGCACGTAGTTATACTTCTGCCACCACCTCTTGTGGTAATTGAACACAAAGTAGTTGAATATGGTTCCTGTGACCAGCCAGCTAGCGATGTTGGTCGGAGTCGCCGGAGGCATCCCTGCAAACCCGTATGAGATAACAGGAATGTTGATGAGAGGAATCCACTTCTTGTTCGGAAAGATCTTGCTCATCGCCCACACAGGAACAGGCAAGACAGCTCCTATGAGGAAGAGCCAGACAAGGTTACGGTACATGCCTCCTGCTCCAAACAGACGCTTTGGTCCTATCAACCCCCAAATAACCGAAGCATCAAAGGTCACTCTGTACTTGGGGCAAGTCCAGGGGCTGTTAGGGTGATCTCCTTCGATGTCGCATATGTCTTGAATGCTCTCAAGCATCCACCAGGCAACTCCCAAGTTCACCACACCAGCGACCACAGTGCCAACAAGCTGAGCCGTGTACATGCACCGCGGTGGGATTTTCATGTAATGGCCTAGCTTAAGGTCTGCCAAGAAGGAGAGAGCATGGACTGTGCTGATTCTTCCATAAATCTTGAAAATCAGATTTGCAATAGGCTTTCCAGGTAGGATGTAACCAATTATAAACTGCCCTATTATATCATACCCTGGTTGCTGCATTTTTTTGAACACAAAAATATATGAGTAAAAATTGGAGATCTCATCTTATAATATAAAATAGTATAAAACTAAACCTGATTAGTAGTTGCTTGAATGACACCAATAGGGAGAGTGACAATAAAGGCCATTGCAAAAGCAAAGAG
This sequence comes from Erucastrum elatum, assembly GCA_900406325.1. Taxonomy (NCBI): domain Eukaryota; kingdom Viridiplantae; phylum Streptophyta; class Magnoliopsida; order Brassicales; family Brassicaceae; genus Erucastrum; species Erucastrum elatum. The sequence continues at coordinate 4,478 of OVBX01008048.1, forward strand.
CATTCCCCACCATGGAAGCTGCACTGACTCCTTCCACACAAAAGACATGAGGAGAGACATTGCTACACTTCCAACCAGCAACACATAGAACCACCACTCTGGCACTTGTTTGTATCTTTGCATCAGTTTCCCATGTATGTCAAGCTTCACCGTCTTCACCGCAGACCATGTCTGTCTCCATATGTCCCTGCGCAAACACACACACCAAACTGATTCATTCACATTCTATTCTTTTTCAAGAGACAAAACAAACAAAACTAACTAACCTGCCGTTGAACAATGCAACATGAGTCAGCGTTGCAGTGAACCTCGCAAAACCGGATCCAATAGAGAGCGCGAAAAGAGGGCTGAGGTAAAGCTTCCCGTAGTTGTTATAAGCATTAATATCAAGATCAAACCGAGGAGTCAAGATCTTGGTTGTGTCATACTTCTGCCCAGCGGAAGTGAACAGCTGGTTGGAGAAAATGGGGAACTTTCTTGCGTCGAAAGTGTTGAACCTCCAGTAACAAACAGGGACTATAATGTAGATAAACATGATGAAGCCAACACCAACGTTGAGGATAGAGGACCAAGGAGCCACCAAGGGACTTCCATGGTAAGCAGAGATACCAGCCCAGTCAAGAGTGAATGCTCCAACTCCGAGACCATGGTACCCTGACCCAACTTGCTGAGCCGTGATGCTATTAGGCCAGGCCCAACAAACCCATGAGAAGAAAGTCAAGATTGGGAATAGGTAGCCTGGAAGCGCGTAGTAGAGGAAGCTAGCACCAAGCGCCACAAGAAAGAACTGCATCCTCGTCAAGCCTTTCGACTTGTGCTCCTTCTCGTGCAAGGCTCTGAATAGAGAGACTTGTGCAAGGTTGGATGGCCACCACATGTCAACAGGATCAACTAGATACCTCCTCAAGATTCCAGCCCATCCATATCCCAAAATCTACACAAACCCAGTTCATCAAAATCAATGTTCAAGAAATCGCTAGGCAGTAGTTAGGCATCTTATAGAGGATTAAAGTTTAGGCGGATGTCTAAACCAATTTTTAAAAATAATTCAGATCCGGTTTACCGCCTAGTCACCGCATAGACCGATTTTTAAAACACTGAACAATATTTCGACAAATCTATGAAATATCAAGAGGGAGAGAGAGAGAGAGATAAGGTACCTGAGTGGTCAAGACAATGAAGAGACCACAGATGAAGCTAAGNGTTTACCGCCTAGTCACCGCATAGACCGATTTTTAAAACACTGAACAATATTTCGACAAATCTATGAAATATCAAGAGGGAGGGAGAGAGAGAGATAAGGTACCTGAGTGGTCAAGACAATGAAGAGACCACAGATGAAGCTAAGGCTCTGCTTGTAATAAGCCTTCATGACAGTGATGGCTCCAATGGAGTAAGCATCACCACCACCGTAAGCAACACCACAATTAGCAAAGATGGTGATGATAACATGCTCCTTGATATTAAAAGGACCAGGGTTGAGGCTCCACTCCCACCCCATAAGCCTGTGAGAAGTGGTGGGGAGAGTCCGAGCCATGAACTTGCCGATGGGCAAGACGGCGATTTGCATAAGAATCGCGGAGATGGTGAGCGGCTGCGTGCGGTAAGTGAAGAACGTGTTGAGGAAGATGAGTAGGATGCAGGAGGACAGGCCCAAGAACCAAGCTCTGAATGTCATCACCGGTAGACTCGGGTCGTCGGTCTCGGGGACCACGAGAGCCACTTCTTCCACCGGACAACGCTCGTGCTCGTGCTCGACGTGGCCATTGTTATCGTTGTGGGCTTTCTCTGCGTCCATGTCTTTTTACGGAGAGGTACCGGACAAAGTTGCATCTGTCTTGTTTAAATAACCAAAGGACAGAGACATGGAACGACTGGTAATAAGTGATAAGGTTGGAATTACGTTTTTGCCCCTTCTTTTCTATACGTTAGTTTATCCACGCGTCGCTCTTTAGTACGGCGAAATCTTTGTCAATCAATTAATATTAGAGTATTTACAATATTTTGAAAAAAATAATTAGAGGTTGTTTTGTTACAGATATTTTGTATTTATTATTTTATTTGTTTCCAAATTTGGCTATATTATTTGAGTGAACAAATATATTTGGATTTTTAGTTTGATATTCTTACTAAAAAATGTTTCATTTTTCTAAAGCTTGATAAATCTTGTACTTGTCTGGTCTTCAAATAATAATTTGCTAAACAAAAGTGATAGTGTTAGGATGTAGGAGTATATGGTAAGAAAATAAATTAAATTAAGGAATGTGATTTCCTTAAAATAAACAAATCACATTGGGAGGTTGTAAATGGCTGCTTACCATATTTTTCCACGCGTGTGAGTCGCATGTGTTGTTAGAGGTTTGACACACTCATTTCTCTGTCTAGTTATAAGCTTGTCTCGTGTGGGGCCCGTTTCGACACTCGACTGGGACCTTACCCTTCACGTATCCCAACGCCGTGAGAACTTACCGTTCAGAGATAGGCGGGAGAAGGGAACGGCCGTTAGTGCTTTCACGGACGTCGCGCCTCGCGAGTGTGTGAGGCTCGTGGTGTGCGCAGAACAAAACTGAATCCACGTGGACATCATGCTAACGTGGTTGTAACAGAGTGCGGTGCCAGGTGTACAAGAGTAAATGGGTTTGGTCCTTTGAATATGCTTTTGACCTTTTTAAGCACTTTCTAATGAATGGTTCGTCCTTGAAGAATGAAGAGAGTCAATGAAACAATGTAGCAACCGTAAATATCATTTTTGTATTTTTAAGTAAAAATAAAAGTGTTTAATCTATTCTTAAAAAAGGTGGTACGAAGATGAATAAAATATACAGATGCTAATATAATACTTTAAAACTTTGATTAGAGCAATAAACGTCTCTGAGGGCATCATTATTGCAAGTCTTTAAGTTTAAATCCTTAATACACATATATTTGTATGTATATATCATATATACATATATAATTGCGGGTTAAAGACTTTACGGAAATCAAAACCGAAAATTCATTAATTAAAAGACTTTCGGTTTGGATTTTCGTAAAGTCCTTAACCCATAATTATATACATATATATAATATATACATACAAATATATGTGTATTAAGGACTCAAATTTAAAGACTTGCAATAATCATGTTCTAACGTTCTATTGTTTTAGTGAGTAAAGCGTTCTGAATTATCAAAGAAAACATAGTTTCAAAAAAAAAAAAATTATCAAAGAAAACATTTGGTTTGGTTGTCTACCATGATACATTTAAGGTTTTAGTAATTACACAGAAATAAATGAGGTTATTTATAAGACCAATGTATTTGTAACTAATATGAAGTAAAAAGTTGCATTAAATTTTAGAAATGACATTTTTTATAGCAAAAAAATATTAAAGTGATGTTCCGTTAGAAATAGAGGGAATAAGAATGATGGTTTTTTTAGTTTACGACTCAATCTTTTTTATTTTCTGAACATATTTGCAGCAAACGGAAAGGAAACAACCTAAGCCATGAAAATGGAATTGTGGAAGAGCAATAAAAACGTCGTGTTAACCAAGTCGCCTTGACCTAGTGGTAAAGAGGCTCCAACTGGAGCTTCCGCCCGGGATTCGAGTAGTATTTATCCGGACCGTTTTAAATGGTTAGAAAACATAGATCTTATCGGTTTTGTGGAATTAGTCTTTGGATTTAGAAAGCTTTTGGGATCTCCACGGTTATCAAAAACAAAAAAAAAACAAAAAACGTTGTGATGTTAGGCAAAGCAGTCAAGTGCATGGCGAATTGGAAANTAGATCTTATCGGTTTTGTGGAATTAGTCTTTGGATTTAGAAAGCTTTTGGGATCTCCACGGTTATCAAAAACAAAAAAAAACAAAAAACGTTGTGATGTTAGGCAAAGCAGTCAAGTGCATGGCGAATTGGAAATCTCGAAAATCCAATCTTTTAGAAGCTATATGAGTTAGGTTTCCGTCTAGATTTTATTGATCTCAGAAAATAAGTTTTAAATCTATCTATATATATAAAATAGAATTTTCTCTCTTCATGTGACATGTCGAACAGAGATTTGTTGACATGTGTCCCTATTTTTTCGTTTTTTATATTTTAGATCATTTTCTTTTATATTACTACAATTTGATTCAATACTTTTTAATTATGCACTATCTAATTTTCTATACTAACCATTTTAAAAATTTGATTTTCTATTTTATTAATTACAAAATAAAATGAATAAAAATAAATAAAATAATATAAATATATCTTTTATTTTTTAATTTATTCAAAACTAAAAATAACATACACTTTCATTATTTTATTAGTTTTTATTATTTTCTATTATTTAATTTACAAATTATATTTTTATTTTAATATTAATTAAACTAAGAAAAATAAACTAGAGCACAACTCATAATCGAAACATAAAATCTCTATAATCATAGAGAAAAAAAATGTCAATAACACAATAACTAAGTAAAAGTTTCAAGCTGAAACGAGATCAAGAACAAAAACTAGCTTATCACTTTGTCGTAAAATATGTTGGCCATAACAAAGACATGTCAAAAAAGAGTAGGAGGTAAACTTTGAGGCAAATCATCTTTAGAATACAAAAAAACACGATCAAGGACCAACACAAAGAACCAAGAAATCATGTTAAAGCAAGCATATTCAACATAAGGCAACAATCGCCACCAAAAAAGAAGACAAATACTTAATACACTATAGCACAACCACCGGTTAAGAGGTAAAAAATACCTCACAATCTAAACAAGCACAAAAAGGCGCTCATACCAACGGATAACCACAAAACACTAGATAGAAGAGATCAAAATTCCAAGAAACTAATTTTGCACACTTATACTAAAAATACATGAGAAGAAGACATACAACCAGAAAGAGAGATAATTTAACCACCTAAAATAAGAGTCCAAGCTTGAGACCACAAAGTAAATTATAAATCTACAAAGCATAGACCATGTTCGTTTTGCGATCGCTGACGCGGAGACCAACGTTCAAAATTAAATGAACAAAAACAGAATTCAAAAGACAAAATAAAAGATCTGGTGAAGGAATCTTTGGGTTTTTTGACGCTGGGAAGAGAGAGAAACACATAAACATGGTCGCTGTTTTAATCACAACCGAATTCCTTCAAAATTTTGTCGCTGCGTCTTCTGTTACACACTCCGGCGACCAGAAAAGAAAAAAATCCATGCCTAATTTTTAGTCGCTGACGCCAGTCGTGGCGATCTCAAAATGAACAGGACAATACATAAAAGAAAACACTATCTAAACCTCGAGTGGCAAATTTGGCAAAATAGGGAGACACTAGAGACTCGAGTAGTGGTGAAAACTACAACGAGATGACAAAATATATGAAAGGGTAGACGAAACGAAATCAGCAAACCGTGGAGCCATTCTCAAACTATGAAAGAGAACATATAAGTAGATGATCAAAACCCAGATCTTGAAAACCAAACCGAGTAGGGACTATCGACTGTAAGCTAATAAAAATAAATCAACATAAAAAACGACTAAACTCTGACCCAGCCCAAAGAGATGCACTTCCTAACATCAACAAAAATATAAATAAGAAAATGATCATCTAATATTGACAGGAACAACCTATAACGCTGTGAAAAACAACCACACAACATAAAACTTATAAACTCAATCTATAACAAATACCTGACAATCTGAGGAAGAACAAACACACATAGGTGAGTATTTTTTGGTGAGGATGAGAAGCAAAGCACACCGAAAAAGTAAATGAAATACATAAATTGTGACGGCTTAATGTCAAAATATAGAGAGAAGACACAAAATATCTTAAAATTAATGTTCAAGTAATTCAAATCT
>OVBX01008049.1:0-10304 GCA_900406325.1 Erucastrum elatum
ATATATATATATATATATCCTAGAAGTAATTTTAGGGCTTTGAATTTTCGATTAACCGTGTCATATTTTCCATAAACCATGGTGGTGATTAACTGTGCCTATATAAATTTAAAGTTTACTTATAACTAAGTTAGGTGTAGACAATGTTTGAAAATTGCTAGTCCGTAACTAGACGTTTATAGAAGACTAGTGATTAGACGGATTGTTCGGGGTCTAGGCAAGGCCTAGGCGTTAATAAATTATTGATTTATTATATATATTATACTAGGTGTTTTGTCCGCACATTCGGGCATAATACTTTTATAAATATTTATTAGTTATTATCTTGTAAATTAAAATATTCTCCAAAATTTTTAATCAAACATCAAATTACCCATATATGACACAGCTTTCATCAAAATATAGCTGCTTATTAATGATTCAAAATTTTAAAAATACTAAAATATTGAAAATATTTTTAAAATATCTTTATAGAAATGTTTTTATTTATTTATTTAATTTTTTAATAGAAAAATATTATTTCAAAATAACAATAATATATATATGTGTGTGTGTGTGTGTGAATTATCTTATTTTTTAATTATGTTTTATAATGAATAAATAATCCCACAAATATTTTAAAAATATTTAAGAAATCTCCTATATTTTAAAATATTCATTTTTTGTTTGCAATTTTTTTGTATATGTTTCTCATACGACATGTAATCGAGTATTGATTTGGTAGAACATAAACATAAGTTTTTGTGGTAACACATATTACAAAAAAAAATTGTTAGAAAATGTATTTTTAAAAAAACCTAAACACTAATAAATTGAAATAATAAATTGTATATGCTATATATGAGCTTATATTAACAAAATCCTAAAAATATACGACTTTTAATACCATAGATATAATCCTTTCGTTACATATAAGAGAAAGATATTTTTATATAGCATTAATGAGATTTATTTAATAGTTTTGTAGATGATAAATATAATATTTTTATTAAAAATGCTCTATAATATTTTTTCTTAAAACTGTTCGTTGTCGAATAAATAAATATTATTAAAATTATTCATGAATTTTTTTGACTCAACTAAAATAAAACAGAATTTTTTATATAATAATAAAAGAAGTAATTCATAAATAATATATAGATAAGATAATATCAAATATTTTATAGCTAAAATAGTGTAAAAATTGTAATTATCATGTTTTCAAAACTGTTTAATAATTAAATATATATAAATATTTAAGAAAACTAACGACTAAGCCTAAAATCATGGAGAATTTAATAATTAAATATACAATTTTTTTAAAAACCTATTGACTAAGCCTAAATTAAAATCACAAATAAATTGACACATAAGCAAAATAACATAAAATTATGGAGAACGTGACAAGTAAGTAAAATCACTTCATAAATTATAGTATAGATAGATATATCATACATCTAATTATATAAAGCTTAGTTTTCAAAGTTACTAATTAACACGATCGTGACACATGTCAGTTATATATTTTAGATTGCGACATGTGTAACGAAGCTAAATTAATTTTTTTTTTAAATAGTAATTATCCTTTTTTTTACAAAACTTATATACCAAAATAAATTTGTGTGATATTTAACATTGATTTTCCTATTTTCCTACTTTCATAATAAAGAAAAGATAATCTTCTTAAAAAATTGTAAAGATTAGAAAACAGTAACTTTTGTTTTAAAAGTAATTTGAAAAACAAAAAAATTATCATATACTTTTTCTATAATTAAAAGTAATATTTCAATTTTTAAATTCCTAAACAAATAATTACTTGATAGTAATTTTTTCTTCAAATAATTTTACATGTGTTTAAATATATAATTACTAAAATATATATACTTAGATAATAAAGAGAAATTGAAAAACGAAAATTACCATATAGTTTTTTATATAATTATTTTGGTTATAATATAAAAAGGGAAATTACTATGGAATCATTTATTTTAATTTTTACAAATATGTTTTGGTTACATTATAGAAAAAGTACTATGGAATCATTTATTTTAGTTTTTACAAATATGTTTTCCTTTTTATTATAATTATTTATTTTTTTTATAATTATAATAAATATATTTTTGTTAATATTATTTTTATTGACATCTTTTATTAAATAAGTTATAATATCATGTCCATTATCAACAAAAAGCAAATAAGGAAAATAGCTGACAAAAAATAAGGAAAAGTTTGTTTATGTTAATTAAATTATTTATAATATCATGTTTATCACCATATTATTTTAAAAAGAAAAATTACCAAATAAGTTTAGTAATTATTTAATAAGAGAGGATTTTTTAAAATAATTTTAACACTATTTACTAGCATTTTACCGCTTTTTATTTTTAAACTTTTAAACAAAAAAATTGTCAAATAATTTATTTAAAATAATATTTTTTCTTAATTTCTAAAAAAGATATAATTTTAATAAAACATTTGACAGTATTTGTTCTTCTCTATAATCTTGAACAGTAGAAATTGTAAAATAGTGTTTAATAGTAATTTTGCTTTCTTCAAATCCTAATTAAAAAAATAAATTCATATCAAAGTGGTGGTGTGGTTAGAAGCCCATCACAAGAAAAATGATGCCTTTTGGGCCAAGATATGTTATGATAACTAAAAGATTCCCACATCGGTAATTATCAAAAATGTGATGAAATATATAAAGGTGTAAACTCATCCATATGTTTATCAATTGGTGGTAGTAGTTCAGATGGTGTGCACTTCTTATTGAGAAGTCCCCGACTGTCATCTGTTATTCTCCATTCATCAATTGACCTTTTGTTGATTAAATATTTAAACTTGGTGTCTAGCCCGCGTACACAATGATTTTGAGAATATTCGACGTGCATTTTTGTTTTGAAGACATAATGATAATTTTTTGATCATGTACTCGAAAGTATATATAATGCTAAGAAACCAAGCAATGATTAACTGTACATAGTTGGTTATAAATGACAAAGTATTTCGAAGTTATCTGCTGGAGTAAATAATGTTTGAGCATTAGCAAAAGCCTGAGGTTTTCTACCAATCGTATCAACTGTAGTGTCATAGGCTTTCAAATATAATAAATTTAATAATTAAATGATTAAAAGACGTAAATGATCTACCAAAATTATAAGTAAATCAATGAAATTGGTAGAACCTGCAAAAACCACATATTTTTTTTCTATTTTGTCTCCCAGTTGTTCTTGGACTTGAAGTCTTCCTGAATGATGAGAAGCTGCACATTATAATACATTAGACAAAACTGCAAGGAATGAACTAAGCTTAGTTTTCAAAATTAATAATTAACATGACCGTGACACATGTCAGTTATATATTTTAGATTGTGACATGTGTAACGAACTTAAATTAAAAAGATTTTTTTAAAATAGTAATTATCCTTTTTTACAAAACTTATATACCAAAATAAATTTGTGCGATATTTAACATTGATTTTCCTATTTTACTACTTTCATAATAAAGAAAAGATAATCTTCTTAAAATTTTTTTGTAAAGATTAAAAAACAGTAACTTTTATTTTAAAATTAATTTGAAAAACGAAAAATTATCATATACTTTTTCTATAATTAAAAGTAATTTTTCAATTTTTAAATTCCTGATTACTTGATAGTAATTTTTTTTCTTCAAATAATTTTACATGTGTTTAAATATATAATTACTAAAATATATATACATAGATAATAAAAAGAAATTGAAAAACGAAAATTACCATATTTTTTTTATAAAATTATTTTGGTTATAGTATAAAAAGGAAAGGTACTATGGAATCATTTATTTTATTTTTACAAATATGTTTTCCTTTTTATTATAAAAAAGAAAAGTACTATGGCATCATTTATTTTATATAACTATAATAAATATATTTTTAATATTATTTTTATTGACATCTTTTTAGTTAAATAAGTTTGAATTTCATGTCCATTATCAACAAAAAACAAATAAGGAAAATAGCTGACAAAAAATAAGGAAAAGTTTGTATATGTTAATTAAATTATTTATAATATCATGTTTATCACCAGATTCTTTTAAAAAGAAAAATTACCAAGTAAGTTTAATAAGGAAAAAAATGGAATTTAATAAGATATGGATTTTTAAAAGTAATTTTAACACTATTTAATAGCATTTTACCGCTTTTTATTTTTAAAATTTTAAACAAAAAAAATTGTCAAATAAATTATTTAAAATAATATTTTTTTCTTAATTTCTAAAGAATATATAATTGTAAAAAAACATTTGATAGTAATTTTTTTTCTCTATAATCTTGAACAGTAGAAATTGTAAAATATGTTTAATAGTAGTTTCCCTTTCTTCAAATCCTAATTAAAAAAATATTTGTAGAATAATTATTTCAAATAGTTTTTTTATAAATAATCAACTTTCTTATTTAAATTGTTAATTTCCTTTTTAAAAATCATAAACAAAAAAAAACTACAACTATTCACATCTATTTATATGATTAAGCTTTCTCATATTTTATCACTTCTAATATTTTGATATCAAACATAATAAGTGATACTAGAAAATATTAGGTGAATATTTCTGCATGTTTTTTCTCATCTTCGCATATTATTTTTTAGGCGTTTGCACATATTAATAATATGCAGGTGTACGTAATTTAATGATGAAAGCTAATGTGACTATTATGCTTATGTATAATTATGTTTATGTGTGTTTGTTCTTATCAACATATGAAGTTGGTTATGCTATTATTGGTCATGCTACTAAGAAATCTAAATCAAGGAAAGAGACTTTGAACTGGAAAAAAATTACTAATTATTGATGCAGAAATACTAACCGAACGTTACGTGAAAAAAAAAAATTTCTTTATGCTACTAAGAAAATTGATTATGCTATTTTAAGTCATGCTACTAAAGAATTTAAATCAAAGAAAAGAACTAGACGACATGATTATTGAAGCAGAAATCCTAATCAAAGTTATGTGGGAAAATGAATTTTTATTCATAGACAAACATATGCAACATGACATTTCAAACTGAAAAAACTTATTCCCTATATGGTTTGCTATCAAATGATTGTCAACAAGAGTTAGTCAAAACTTAAAAAAGTTTGTCTATATTTGTCAAGTCCAGTTTTACAATTATATGTCGTCTTATAATAAATTACTACATAGTTTTAGATTTTTAAAACATAACGACAATGGTTTTCTACAAACTATTATATATCAAGAAGTTTTTAATGATATATGAGATATATATATAGAAAAGAGGTTAAAATCACATTATGGATGCTAAATTAATCAACCTCGAATGTTTTATCTAGAAATATATTTTATATTTAGATGACTATCAAAAATACATATTGATTGGTGTTCTGTAACATTAAAATTTGGATTTTGCTATTTTTATTTTTTCTTAAGGAATAAAAAATATAGAGATTTCACAGTTTTATATGTTTTAATTAAATACAACTAATATTATTTTTTTTAAAAAGTGAGGTATTTATTATAAAAATTAATATACTATTTAAAACATTGTGATTATTGAAACAAAAATACTAATCAAAATTTATCAAAGAAAATAAATTATTATTATTAAAATAAGTTACTAATATATAATAAAAAAACAAGAACTAATGTGAAATTCTTTTTATTATTTTTGTATTCGTGAAACTAAAACATCATATAAAACCCGTGCAACGCACGGGTCCATATCTAGTTTATATGATATATTTTAGGTTTTGAGTTTAATTATAAAATTATTGTGATGAATTATCAAAATTAGATATACAAAACAAAAGAAATTAGACAAAGTTGTAAATTTGTAATAATAGTATTGATTTATTTAACATATTTAGACAAATTTAAATCGATTTAACCGACTTACAATAATTTAAACTAATTTGAAACATATAGATCGAAGTTTAAGAAAATCATTTTGGATAGAACCAAGTTGCGCCTAGACCGACTTTAAGAACATTGGTTGTAGCTGCAAGGTTGTTACTGTAGATTGTTTCGCAGAGACTTATGTTGTATTTAAATTTGAGGTAACCGTAAACTATAGTCTATAAATAATATAAAATAAAAATGTGAAATTAAATTATTATTTTTATCAATTAAAATAGTTTATATTATTTATTTATAAGTTATCAAAGTTTATTGTTATTTTAAATGTGATATGTAAATAATATTTATTTTATTTAAAGTATTTTAATTATTGAAAAACACCCAAAATTAAATTAAAATATAGATTTTTTTACTATGATTATCTAATTTATTTGGTATTATAGATTATTTTTATTTTAGAACATACATTAGAAAAATAAATGCTTTTGTTTTTTGTTGCTGTAGCTTTAAAAATAAAGCTAAACATGATTTATAAAAATTAAAATAAATTTAATGTAAGCTTTAACTTTTAAAAAAATAAAGATACAACATGATTGGTAAAATTTTATTATTTAGAAATAAATAAAGCTTAAGTAAAGAGATGAAGCATAAACAATCACCCCATATCATGTATTTTCTTGTGTCATGTCATGTTTTTTTGGGTGAAAGTGTCTCTCAGTCTCCATAGAGATGTATCACTAAAATTCAAAATATCTCTTGGTAAACAATAACATAAGGGATTAATGAGAATATATTCTAAGAGATATGACTAGATATAATGTCCATATCTGAATATCATGAATTGCTCTTGCCTAAATAAGAAAATTGTCATCGTTGATTCGTTACCTCATTTGGGTATTTAACAGCTATATGTGACAGAGGGGATTGTAAAAGAGAAAGAAAAGAGCAAAAAAAACAATGATGAAAGAACAAATATTTTGTCAGATTCTAGTCGTGTTGATGTTGTTGTGGTCATCTCAAATCCAGGGGGAGAGATGTAACGAGTCAGGCATCGAAGTTCTGTTGGGCTGTGGAGATGCTATCGACAAGGAGTTGTCACCTCCTCCTAAACCATCCGAAGGTTGTTGCACTCTTGTCCGAATCATTGGGATGAAATGCGTATGCGAAGTCATCAATAAGGGAATCGAAGCCACCATTGATATGAAAAAACTCGTCAATGTCGCCGCTACATGTGGCCGTCCTCTTGCTCCTCGTTCACAATGCGGAAGTAAGTCCCAAGTCCCAACCTAAGTTGTACAATACCATCAAGTTATGTTGACATGTGAATATAAACGTTCTCTGACCGAAGCAGCTGAACACATATTCTTCATTTCATTACGAGATATCTCTCACATATTAATATTTATTTTGATTTTCCTGTGGATTTTCTTTTCTATTTTGCAGGCTACCTAGTTCCTGGTACCGTTACAACACACCATTAGTAAGTTTATGTGAATTTCTTTGTCTACTTAAAGTTTATGGTTTAACCATGAAAAATAGAAACAGTATCAACTACAGTAATAATTTGAAGACCATCACCTATTTTCTATCTTATCGTTGGTATTTAGCATGACTTAATCAATCAGTAATCAAAAGCTTTCGAGAGATAGGTCATCGAGACGATAATTTAGATGATTTCGTAGGATTATTTTTAAATTAGCTTGGAAATAATCACACTTTCAAGCGCTTACACGAGTACAAACCCTAGCTTTTCTATAGACTTTACCAGGCCGACACAGATAACCTTTGGTCGGAGCACAATGAGCATCCTCCGAACAAATACACAGTCCCTCCAGTGCGCATCCTTCTTTCACAATCGTGACGTTTCCTTTCAAACCTAGAATCTGATCGGTCCATTCCGTAGAAAACAACCCTGAAGAATCGAACCTCTCCTTTACTTTCAGAAACGCATTTGCGTTCTTGTACTTACTAATGGCACCATCAAACGCTACGTTCCTATTCTTTCCCCAGTGTGGCAACGCGTTATATTTAAATATCGCCATTTGCTCGATCTCTTCAATGTAGTCCTCGTACAGACGTGGTGTCAAAGGATCATCTTTGCTTCGGTAGTAAGTTAGGTCAAAGTCTAAAGCTTTCTCCTCTTTCCCAAGAAACGCAGGGGAGGATGTGACATAGCGCATTAGAATACCGTTATTGCGCTCAAGTACGCAGAGAGATTTTGGTTCGATCTTCACAAGTGCTTTGATGTCTATGATGAAGTCTTTGACTTGTGCGAGAGGAACGCTAAATGTTGTTTGGTCAAAAAAGTCGCCTTTTATGCGTGGATCCCACGGACACGCCGTGATCAGTCCATCTTGACGGCTGTCTAAACACGCACCGGACGACATCATACGGTCTTGTCTTCCAATAACTGGATAGCCTGTGAATATAAAGTCTGCGGTGGAATTTACATACGGTTAATACGTAAAACATAAAAACAACTTGTATACAGAAATATAATAATCAAGAGAGATGATTACCATTATTGGTCAATCCGTAGGAGATTTCAAACAAAAAGGATGTTAAACGCTTTGCGGCTCTCACACACTTCTCGTTACCATCACGCGAAGACTCGTCACTCTCCTCTTCACATCATAAACCAAATATATTGGAAGAATTATAACTATTCAGATCATATATATGAGTATCTTATAAATAAAGATTGAACCTAAATTTCTGACGACGGCTAAAGCCACCGAGAGTTGTGAACGAAATGGGAAGAAGTTGAACAAGCCATTTCCAGAAGTGTTGGCCGGAACTCTGTCATCAAGTCGATACACCACTTTGCCTTGGCTCGGTAACCATATCAAATCGGCAAACTCGTGCTCTTCCCCAAAAGTCCCGGCTTGATCTTCAAAATCGGAATCGTTTCTCATAACATATGTTAACCGTCTCTTGAACATTGGTTCCAGTTTGAAGGTTACCTGTCCAAATATACAAATAAACCAGTAAAGCAATAAATGTTTTTCTTTTGTAGACACACAAGAAAATATAGTTTATAATCGATTACTTATAAATGCTTCACATAACATACGTTATAATGGATTACTTATAAATGCCTATAATTGGTTGCAACTTAAAAGTAACATTCCAGACATACGAAAATATAAGTATGTATTTTTGTAAGAGTATTTTTGTAGCACATACAAGAATCAGGACCGATCATAGGCATAGACGTCAAACATCAATATACAGCCTCCAAAATTAAACTATAAAAATATATTGATTTGTTTTTTCAAAGTTGTCTATAACCTCTAAAAAACTCAGATTGGGTCATGACAAGAATATATATATGAGCTAACAAAAGTGATGTATAATGTGTATACCTGAGAGATAAGACCAAGAACTCCTAAAGAAACTTTGGCTGCGTTAAATTCTTCAGGATTCATAGTCTCACTAAGAACCCGAACCTTCACATACCCCTCAGAAACCAAACCAGGGCTCACTATTTTTATCTCGGTCACGTAATCATGAACTGCACTTCCTTTACTCCACAGCGAACTACCATGGGCACCCGTGCCCATCATCCCTCCAACCGTTAGTCCCCACCAGTACGGTGCGTACGGTAAAGCCAACTCTAGCTTGGCCGCTTCTTTGATCAGCTGCCTTAGCGTCACGCCACTCTCAACTGTCAAAGTCTTTCCCTTGGCATCGGTTCGCACCACATTGTTTAGGAATTTGGTGCTTATGAGAATCCCGTCCTTTCCGTCAGTGCAGACCAGCTTGGGAATACTGTGAGAGTACCTAGTCACAACCCTCATCTTTTGGCCGGCTCTAGTGGCTGCAGCCACCACGGAGACCAACTCAGCCTCGGTTCTTGGATATTCCACCTTTGCAGCTTCGCATATGGAGCGGTCAGGAAATGCTCCATACGAATTTGTAACCGTGCATAGTGCATTTCCGGACTCACACTTGACAGGATCATCTGGTGGAGTTGAGGAAGCGAATGTGAAAAGACAAAAGAGCACACACAGCCAAAATGCCATTTTCTTGTAGAAGCTTTTTAAAACTGGCATTTGCAAGGGAAATATTCTTTTTGTTTATAAAATTTTTCAAGGGAAACGTTTCGGCATCGTTTCATTTATATGTTATAGTTTCTATTTATCATCACATGGTATAGAGAGCGACCTGTAATATGAGCTTATATGACATAAACTTATTTCAGCATAATTTTCCAAAGAAGCATCAAATGAAACCATTAAATGAAATGCAGAGATATTTACATAGAATCTGGACCTAGCTATGTTATGGGATTTTTTGGGGGTAATTACATCGTGCAGTTATTCTTCTGAAAATGATATGCTTATACTATAAACAATTATCTAGCCCTCAAACAAAATTCGATAATATATTGAAATTAGGAAACGTTTGTAGACCTCTATTACTCTGGTTTTTGTGAGTGAAATAAATGGCACATGGTTTCTACTTTCTAGTGTGG
>OVBX01008051.1:0-10303 GCA_900406325.1 Erucastrum elatum
TGTCGTGATCTCTCCTTCTTTTGTATGTCAGCACTTAACCTAATGGACTTCTTCGATTAGGTCCATATGTTGTACGCGCGTGACTTGTGCAACTCGGTCCAGCCGATGAACAAGTCCAATGGGCTTGACCAAATATTCAATATTGTTTTTGTTTGTTTAATGTGCGTTCGAATATTTTTGAATCGTTAAAGCAGTGGGACACTAAATAAACTTTACAAACTAATTATTTTTTGAGTTAATATAACTGAGGTTAGGTTAAGAAAAAGAAGAATGAATCAACGTTTCTTAATAGTGGTTAGTAGTAACAAGAAATCCAAATTATATTAAATTGAGAAAATGCACAATTGAAAGAGTTGAGTGCGTCATTGAGTATACCTGTTCAATAGAGTTTGTTTTGTGGGGAATGAGAAAGAGACTTGTAGTGCAAGCAACGATAATTGAACTTAGGTGGTAGGGACTTGAGGTTTAATTGCCACCGACGAAGTTGGTTCTCCTTTTATCTATTTATATTAGTAGTTGTAGATAACGAACTAAACACGGGTTCTTGATGAATTTTGTAATCACAAGTCGACAATCTTTTCATTATACAGACAAAGATGATGAGATATTTTCTTAACTGCTCTCTTCTTGCTTCTCTAACCTTTTCTAGGATATAGAGAAAGACTGGTATCTGAAGCTTCTTGCTTCTTCCTGTCAACAACAAATGTTGTTGTATATAAAAGGGGACAACTAAAATTGTTAAAATAATCGTTCTTCTTTCAAAAAAAAGGGGCCAACAAACTTAGCATACTGAAGCAACATTGCTTTGCACTTGAAACGAAAAAAAAATAAAAACCAGAAATAGTATGGAAGCAAGACTCAAGATTTGTATGATTCACAGCTTTGACATACTATTACAAAGACAAAACCAAAGAAACGGCCCATAATATTGTTTATTACCTTGGCCTGAGCTACGAAATCATCTATGTACTTCTTTCCTCACCTCCTTCTCCATATCCTTTTAAGGCGAGAGTAGGTGCTTCCTGAGTCAGACATAGAGTGGCCGTGGTATCTGTAGGTATCCCATCTCTAGGATATGCATAGGTATTGACAATGTTTTGTTTGGTGTTGGGTCTTAGCAATGAGTTATAAAATGGGCTGTAAGAATCCAATACATGCTAGCGCACTATGTAATGTGTTGCTGACAAAGCGGCCGAAGTTACAAGCAAACCATTCTCCCCCAATACAGCACATCACAACAACCTAGCATTAACTAAATTCTGTGACTTATTACTTTGCGTAAAATGCTCAGAGAGAAAATAATGATTAATGTTCAATTTCTCAGTAGCAAAGACTGAAAACAAAGGAATGAAGATTGTGGCATTGAGCAAACTTACAATAGGGCTATTCTAGTGCGAATGCTCCTTGGCAAACTTGCATGCCTGCTTCCTGGTGATCGAGGCCTCCATCCCCACGGCTAGTACTGCCTCCTGGCCGTCGTACAGGTGGCAGAACCCACGGATCAGAGAGAGAGTCGTGATAGCGCCATTTTTTTATTTTGGTTTGGAAAGTTTCGATCTTTTTAGCAGTTAAAAATCGAAACTTTATATATAAAGTCAAACCCCTTTTATGCTCATTTCTTACAAAAAGGAGTCACATTTGTGTAAAGTTCTTTTCTTTTTCTTCTCTGAAACTATACAATAACGCAATCAGATCAAATTCTGAATCCAACACCTCAGTTTCATTTTCAATGACAATTGAATTATAAGAGAGTCATAATGTTATAAGAACATATGTGCTCGTCAGAAAAATCTGAACTAAACTCAAAAACTTTTTTAGAAAAGAAACTATACAAGCTCTCCCCGTTGGTGATCTTCACATTTAAATATTATATACTTTCTGCTTCAAACGTCACTCTATAAGCAACAGTAGGTGTCATGTTGTTTAGTATCTTTTACGAGATGTTGATGCTATTCCAACAGATATTTTTGTCGTTTGAAGTATCTGGTAAAGTCCTCGGTCAAGTCCTCGTGATAGTAGAGAAGATTAAGGACCTGCCGCATGATATATAATAACCAAGTCAAACCAAGACAAAAAAAAACGGCATAAGTGTCACACAGAATGGTGTATAGAACATACCTTGTTGTAAACCTTCCTTTTCGACTTCTTTCCCTCTTCATATTTTTTCATCGTCTTTCGAAAGGACTCAACTACATGAGTATCAAGGCTCCGAAACCTTACCTGCAGATGGAAGAATTTGTTATTTTAATTTGCAAAATTAAGACAAACATCAAAATTGTATTTGTTTTTTTTCATGTACATACCTTAAGCTTGTCCATAAAACTCGTTTCATCAGCTTCCACACGTTTTCTTTTTTTACTATTAGACTGATCAGCACCACCATGCTTAGCCTCGGGAGGAGGGAGGGGGCTCTTAACCTTGAGAATGATGGTTGTCTTAGCATTATCCGGAAGGAAGACTTTGAAACCAAGATACAGCTTCTTGTGCTCTTTCATGAGTTCTTTCATCCTTGCATTGGTACTAGGGACATCGTTCCTACAAAAGAGACTATTAATATCAGAACCAGTTCACACGTGTGATGGTTGAATTTAAGATTAAACAATACATACCCGAGATGAGAATAATCATGCAAGATCCATAGAAACTCCTCGTATTTTCTAGGTTCATCACAAAATGCTTTTTTCACAGAAGCAATGTATGGATGCGCGTCATCTATGGTTGGCTTCCGCGATACTCTTCTATCATCCATGGTTTGGTATTGGCTTAACCTTTTGTTAACATCGGGAGTGATGATGGTTCTCTCAGCTTCCGGAGTGATGATGGCTCTCTCAGTCTCATTAGGGATGGTTCTCTCAGCCTTGGGAGTGATGATCCTCTCAGCTGCGGGAGAGATGATGATGCTCTCAGCCTCGGGAGTGATGGTTCTCTCAGCTTCGATATTGATGGCTCTCTCAGCCTCATTAGGGATGGTTCTCTCAGCTTCGATATTGATGGCTCTCTCAGCCTCATTAGGGATGGTTCTCTTAGCCTTGGGAGTGATGATTCTCTCAGCCTCGGGAGGGATGATACTCTCAGCCTCGGGAGGGATGATGCTCTCAGGCTCAGAAGGAAGGAAGAAATTAAAATCAAGACGCAACTTAGGGTGATCTTTTAAGAGTTCATCCACCGTTGCTAAGATAATAGCTTCATCATCCCTACAATTAAAGAGAGAACAATAGTAACATGATCAGAAAAAAAATTCACGTTATGAGTTTTCTTGTATAGATTGAGACTTAAAACAAAAGAACAAAGCCAAACATACCTCCGATGATTTTTGAAATACTTCAACATATCGGCAAACACTTGATATTTTTCAGGTTCATCTTTCAATGCTTCCTTCACACGAGCGATGTATTGTTTCGCATAATACAACATTTGATTCTTCGGTTGCACTCTTGTTCCACCCATGATGTGAATTTGACCTAATCCAATCATCCAAATACAATTAAGAGACTGTTGTTCATCAAAACAGTAATAGATAACTCATTGAATCTCTCTAGTCTCTAAAAACTATTAACACCTTCTCGTTTAAAAGATTACTGTTAATCATGATCAGAATCCTTCAAGGAAGCATAAACTAATGCGTAAACCTAATCAAAATACTCTTTAATTAGAATTCTCGCATAATCTCGATCGATAACTGCCGTTCTTTCTTGTGACACTAATCAAAACCCTAATCAAACGGTGTTGTCAATTTGGAAGAACCGTGTAAATTTAATCTCTAAACGATAATTTTATGTAATTTTCAGAGGTTTTATCATCCTCAGAAAAGTGGAAACCAATCGAGAAACGATTTGAGAAAGAAACGAACCAGAAAAAAAACTCGATCATCTTTCGTGACGTAGTTTAACCTAATTGAAAAGAAACACGACAAAACGGAAGAGGAAGAAGGTATGCTTACGGGAATTCGAAGACTAAAGCGGCGGCGATGAGCAAGAAGACTTGTCTTAGTCGAGTATCGTATGTGACTTGAGAGATTCTCGGAAGCAATCTGTAATGAGTTTTTTCTATCCGCTAATGTATTTATACTTTGGGCCTCCTAATATGTCTTTTTTTTGACGTAAATTGCATTTGATTAAATTATATGAACTTTAGCAAAAAAAAAAAAAGGAAAATCTATGAGAACCTGAAAGAAGGGTGTGGAATTTTTTTTTATTTAAGTATTTTCCTTTAGGTGGTACCTGTTTTTCCAAAAAGAAATTCATATTACAATAGTTTTGACTTTATAAAATAAAAAACACAGTTGAAAAACATTTTTAAAAAGGTGAAAAAACAAACTTAACTACAGTCCTATTCACCCAAAGGGACAAAATGAATTAACCGCCACTGATAAGCCAACCGAAGCCAACACCGAAGAAGAGATACAGCAGCTAATACCATCACTAACTGAAAAGTTTGTGTTCAGTTTTTGAAGAATACGAATACCTTTTGATGGAGAAGTTTTAGTTCAGATTTATTCTTATGACATATAATGTACATTTGCTTCTTTTTCTAACAAACGATTTGATCGCCTCACCACTATTTTCTTTTAGTATGGATCGATGCGGCGAAAATACTATAACGTCGTTGATTTCTAATACTATATTTGGATATCATTTTAATATTTGTTCGGTTCAAGATTGAAGAGTTGAGAGGATATATAAAAAATGGGAACTAAAAAGATCTTATAAACTTTATGTATACGGCTGAATGGCTAAATGGAGAAATATAACAATCGTAAACAGATTCGTCTTAGAATATAAATCTAACCCTGTGAACTCGGTTTAGATCCTAAATATGACTAGATGGACGCTACACATCAGCGACCCTCTGAGTTGTACCAATCAGCGATCTCTAAAGACTTTGGCAAAAACACATTGAAACCCGAAATCAAGTCTCGGTGTCCTTTAAATAGTTCTGTCACCTCTTCTATGCAACCATTCCTATCAATTCTAAAATCAAATTACTTTTGAAATTAATTAGTATTAGGAGAAAACAAAACATATTCCCATATTGTATAAATACCACATAGATACATACCTCCCAGAATTAAAATTATTCATTATCACAAGAAAATCGTCATATTTTTCACGATCGTTCTGAAATTTATCCTTTACATTTCCAAGATATGCATAGGCATCATCTCTAGTTGCGTTTCGTTTACTTCTTTCTCCAGCCATGGTTAGAACTTTGAAGTTGGTGGCTCTGAGCTTCATTTTCCAAACAAAGAGAGTTAATTTTTGCTCCTATCTTTTGCATTAAAGCAATTTAGTTATTACTTTAGAAAAAAAACTCTAATGTATTATACAGTTTTTGGAAAAAAGAGCAATTTGTATCAAGAATCTTAATTCAACATTACTAGAATCAGGGACATCGAAGAAACGTCCATATATAGCACGAGATATGACCATAATCAACTTCACGCTTGTAAATTTATTTTAAAAAATCTAGTTATGTACGAGGCCGTATTGTTATTTTTAACAATTAATAACGCGAGAAGAAATAACATTGTCAAATTTGAGAGATCATGTAATTTCATTGATCTGTACAAGAAAAAATAATGTAGATTTCTTAGTACACCAGAAACTAATCAATAACGCATTTTTAACAATGACAAACGCATTTGTCAGTTTATGGCTTGTCTGTAAGAAACAATTGAGAAATCATGTAATGCCATCGACCTCTACAAGAAAATTTCATGCAAAATTTCTTAGTACCCTGTAAACTATTCCTGGTAAAAATAGAACTACGAAATAAAAGAACTAACGAAATAGAATTGTGAAAAAGTTCGAAGCAAGGAACCAGAACAATCAACATGAGTACAAGCTTCACCTTTGTAGAACTAGCACATGAATGGTTTTTGAGTTCTTCGGACCTCTTTATATATAGATATTATTGATTGATTTGTTACGTTATGTGGCAATTATTTTGTAATAATCTATAAAACTGTAAATTTGATATCAATTAAGAAATATACAAAATGTGAAAAGTTTTAATGTCATAAAATCTCAAAATATGATTAACTTAGATATTCAGCATCCATAAGATTTCAGCATGATCCAGATATATAAAAATTTAGTAAATTTACTTTACGAAATTATCTTAACTTAACCATATTTTTGAAATGTATATATAGAAGAATATTTTTATTTGTTTGATATTGTAAATCTGATATGTTAAATGTAATATAAAATAAATTATTTCTTAAAAACTGTTGGAGTTTCCAGAATCCTTCAAAACCTAAAACAAATATATGAAAATTGTGATTTAAATAATAATACACAATATTGAAAGAAAATAAAATAAAGGCCGAAAATCTCTTAAATAATTTTTTATTTTGATTTCATAAATAGTTTCTACAGATCAAAGCGACCATGTTAAGTTTCATTAACAAGGAAAATGATAATTGTCTATTCAGTTACAATTTTACTTAATTATTTACTAAATATATAAAAATAAGGTTTTCTGTAAAAAAACCTTCAACGTGTTTTTTTTTTTTTCAAATTAATCCGCAAACTCAAAAACTCACGGATCAACCCTCAAAGTGCCTGTCAAAACGCAATATAACCTTTGGCCGTGTATATATATTTGACTGTGTATAATTTTAACATTTTTCAATACTACTTCGTTTTACCACTAACTAATTTTTAATGAAAACAAATTGTAGGACAAAAGGGTTCAAACCTAAAACGCAGTAAGCATGCTACATAACCATTTAGCCCAACATATATATATATATATATATATATCTGTTCACTTAACAAACACAATTATATATATTTCTAAATTCATTCCGAAAATGACTTTGTTTCTTCTCCCCTTGGACATGGGAGCCAGTGTACTGAATGTGGGATGATCCTTTGATTGTTACTCAAGCATTCACTTTTTCGATTTTCTTTACTTATATAGTTATTATTTCACATGTTTTGAACAACAATCGAAATGGGATCTCGTTTTACGGCTCATCTCCGCATTCTTCTTTGAGCGTTATGGTGACCAGAGCAAAGAAGAAAGACGTGACGCACTCCCATGGCGACAGAAAAGAAAAAACATATGATGCGCTCTGATGGATCACCCCATATTCATTGCGCAAGCATCCATGTTCAAGGGAAGAAGAAACAAGATCATTTCGGAATGAATTTACAAATATATATAATTACATTTGTTAAGTGAGCAAATATATATGTTGGTTAAATGGTTATGTAGCATGTTTACTGCGTAGGTTCAAACCCTGTGTCCTACAAACCGAGGGTTATATTGCAGTTTGATTGGTACTTGAAGGGTTGATCCGTAGGTTTTTGAGTTTCAGATTAATTTGTAAAAAAAAAACACATTGAGGGTTTTTTTTGCAGAAAACCCTAAAAATAACTATTAAAAATCACAAACAATAAAATCAGAAAATTCAAAATTTTCCATTCTTTGAAACTTTTGTTTTCCATTTTTTTGAAAATGATTTTTTTCTTGAAAGGTTTATATTATCATTAACATGTATGATAGATTATTAAATTTTTTAAATAAATTCCCCAAATTCAGGAATGCACATTCATAAACATGTAATTAGATTATTTGAATGTAACTTGTTTGTATATTTTGGAATTTTTTTCCTTAATGTATATGATATCTTTTTATTTTGACTTATATGCATATTTAAATAAGTAAAATATATCTTAATAATTTTTTTATGATCTTCGTATCAGGAGCTTCGAGTAGATCCGACTAGCACCAATGACCGTCTACCAGAGTTTAGCTGGGAAGTCCGCCAAGGCATCTAGAAGAGCTGGTATCACTCCATGTAAATCTCATTAGTGACCACACATTAGTAGGTTTCTCCGTATTATGACCAAAAGTCCATCAAAATAATCTTAATAAAATTTAAATTTAAACTCAGAAAAATCTTTATAAATCTTTAGGAAGATGTTATACATATAAAAAAATATGCTACTAAATATACATATAATTCAGATTCAGCAAGATATTCATAAATATATTCATGAAAATTTTCCTAAATATAAATTTAAGAATGTGTGTGTTAAAAATAACTTATAAAGATAATATTTTCTAAATATGCATATAACTCAAATCCATGAAGATATAACAATATTCTACAAAAAATTTAAAAGATTATATTTATTTGGTAATATTTTCCTAAATATGCATATAACTCAAATCTATGAAGATATCATAAATATTTAAGAAATTATTTGTAAACTTAAAAAAAACGAGGGGTTAAAAATCAGAAAAAAAAATTGATTATTTTTTTATAACTGTGGGGCTCCATGAAAGTACCAAAAGATTTTTAAATCAAAAAAAAATTTAAGATATTTATTTATTTAAAATGGCGGTAGAAAAGTGTATAATTGTCTTTTATCTCTTTAAATTGAAATTTATCTTGATCATTTAACTCTTATGTGCTAGTTATATATTTTTTGAAACTAATTTCATAAAATAATTTATGCCATAGTAGTGTAATTGGTTGGTATACTTTGGTGTTATTTGTAAACATTTACATTTCTTGGTAAGCGAACGACACTACTTCTGCTATTTATCTCCTAGTAAAATATTTACAGTAAAAAAAGAATATTATTTCATAATATTACATATTAGTCAAAACTTTATAAATTGATTTTTATCTATTTTTATGAGATTATTTGATATATTTTATGGATGTTGAATACATATGGAATATATTTTTATATGTAATTTGTTAAAGTAAACCCAAAATATTGAAATAAAATTAAAAACTACAGATACAATTCATTTTGAAGATTAGTATGCAATATCTTTTTTATGCTTATATAAAATTTATATATATCATAATTATTAATTTATGATTTCAGTGGGACCATATATGTAGCTAGGAGTTTTATAAATATTATCATTTTACCATATTATGTCATATTTTATTCCTGTCCAACTTTAAACTAAAAGAATTCATTAATTTACTGTGTTTATTAATTTATCAAGTTTTAGTTTATAGAGTTTCTTCTGTATCTTTAGTTTGGTATGCGATGTTTTCTGTCAACATTTGTTCAGAGTAACACTTATAGACATAGCTCGACTTAGAACTTATATAGTTACATGAGACTTGCATTTATCGATAAGTAATCTAACTATACCTTCGTATTATTTTACTCTAACAAGCGAGGCCTATTAGATGTCTTCTTTGGAATGTATTGATTAGAGATAGCATCTCCAATATATATTTATATTTTGAGTTATTCTTGGGTGAATCCAATATATATTTATATTTTGAGTTATTCTTGGGTTCACCCCTAGGGTGAACCTATAGGTTCACCAACCAATAGGATTTAGTTATTTCAAATTTGACATTTTTTAAAAAAAGAAACAAAATATTGTCAAATTTAATTACGTTTAAAAAAAAAGTAAAAATAAATAAAAATAATACTAATCGCAAAAAAATATATTATTTTCAAAAAAAATTAATACCACAAAAAAAATACTAAACTCTAAATGTTAAACCCTAAATCATTTAGTAAACTTTTGGATAAATTCTAAAACGTTTATTTTTTAAAGAAAACTATTTATAACACATTTAACAAAAAAATATACCCTAAATACTAATCCTAAACCCTTGGATAAACCCTAAACCCTTGGGTAAATCTGAAACCTTTGAATAAATCTTAAACTTTAAAATTTAAAATTTATCCAAAATTCTAAGATTTAATGTTTGTTGGCAGCATTAAAATATATTTTGAAAATATTTTTTTTTAGATTAAAATGTCTTGTTTTTTGTGATTAGTATAAATTTTATTTAATTTTTGTTTTGAAAGTATTTTGTTTCTTTTTTATGTGATTAGTATAATTTTTATTTGATAATATTTTGTTTCTTTTTTTAATAGCTATTGAATTTTAAATGACACAATCCTATTGGTTGGTGAACCTAGAGGTTCACCCTTGGAGGTGAACCTAAGTAGGGTGAACCTAAGAATAAGTCTTATATTTTTTTCTCTAAAATTAAGATCTTTATAAAAAAAATTGATTTGCTCCAATGTATTATCCTATAATAAAAAATTTCTATTTTTGGAAAAAATATAAAAGATACTATTTTTATCTTTATATTTAGAGATGAAAATAGTGAATTTTTATATTCTCCCTTTTAAATAAAAGAAATTTATTGTATAGACATACACTGACACAAATTTACCTTTCTAATATAGATTTTTTATTTTAGAAAAAAAAAATAGAGAGATAAAAATAGAATGGCACTACAAGAGAACATGGCTTTAGCGACCAACATTTACGACCAGAATATATGGGTCGTAAA
>OVBX01008054.1:0-10301 GCA_900406325.1 Erucastrum elatum
CGCCTTAAGGTTGAAGTTGTAACAGTTTCTCTGACCTTCAGGGAAGCTTCTTAAGGTCCAAATCTGTTGCTGTACCGGTGTATTGTATGAATTGTTGATCCTCCCGACTAATCCACTGTCGATATAGTCCGTGTCTGATGTGTATGTTATATTTGTTGTCTTCTCCGTATACGTTGTGCTTTTAGGGATTAATCCACAATCCAAGCTGATAAATCCTNGAAAATATTATAATCAAAAGAGACAGAAATTCAAAAGGGTATAAACTAAAAGCATCAAGTTTTAACGAAAACCGAGTAAAAACCTGATTGATCTTGAGGTTGGACTGATCGAAGAATGGCAAAAACTATGACAAGGGGAAGCAAAAAACGATTGAGAGATTTCATAATGTGTTCTACTTTTATTTTTTGCATCTATTGAGGAAACGTAGAAAAAGAAAAAGAAAGAAACAAAAGAATTAGGTGCACAGAATCTTGCTCTGTCAATATAATCCTAAGCTGTCTTTCACAAAGTCAGAAACTATTCGATCGAATACGGAGCAAAATGTTTAAGGAAGCAATCCTAATTTTACTTCATTTAGAAACATATCTATAATTTTATAAATGAAAAATCATAATTTTCTTAATTTGATTATTATTTGATTTTCTTAACTTATTTTTATTTCTCACCTTATTCATTGTTGTTTTGATTTTTAAATAACTAAATGTGACATAAAAAAAAAACATTCTAGAGTTATCGAGTCAATTTTGGTTAACTGTGGGCATATATAGTTATTGATATCCATAAGAAATATATATGGTCTCGATTCCTTTCTCTTTTGGCTCAATACACCTTTTACCGAGTAAATTAAAATGTTAATTACGTCTTTACGATATCTAGCTCAGTGGATGCGGAATCGGATGAGTGTGAATGAATATTGACACAGTTAAATTCATGGAAACGCGGAACATAAGAAGGCGGAAGACATTTTTTCACATAGAGTTGGAAACATTGAGATGGGCTATAAAAGGTCTGATCCAACATTTGCCATGTCAAAATTTTGGGACAGATTGCAATGATCTAATTGTAATGATAAAGGAAAATCAAGCTTAACAAAGTTTTACAACAAGAATTGGAGCCAATACAGACTCTTCGAAAGCTTCCCGAACTTCAAGATTTCTTACGTTCCAACCTTGCGTTCCAAGAGCATGAAATGAAATTGTTGATTCTCTAGCTAGGTCTACACAGTCATTTCATAAAGAATTTTGTTATGATACAACACTGAACTCTATTCACACATCACATATAACTCATGTTTTGGTTACTCTCAATCACTGATCACACATCACACATAACAAATACAAACATGAAACACAAGAGAAACCCATCAAATGAAATTCATCAACGATGCTTGAAACCCATCAAAAATCAAACCTCACACATCACACGCGAATGAAGCAAGCATAGAAAACAAAGGCCATCACAATCAGTATCAAACATAGACAGTTACCTCAAGATGGAGATAAACTGAGAGCTCGAGATGCAGTGAGAGAGCTTGAGAGACGAGGCTTACCACCCGAAGTGCTGAAACCAAACACACAACACATTCATCAACAACGATACTTGAAACCAAAATGATTTAGAACAGAGACAATACCTCAACGGAAAAGGAAGATATGGGTTTGGTCGAGATGCTATGGAGAAGAGAGAGCTTCGAGATGAGATGCTATGGAGAAGAGAGAGCTTCACGATTAGATGCCATGGAGAAGAGAGCTTAGAGAGATGAGCTCGGAGATGGTCGAGAGAGAGAGAGAGAGAGAGAGAGAGCTTGATGTCCGAGATCGACAGTGAGAGCTTGAGATCGAGAGTCATCTGAGATCGAGAAAAGAGAAAAAGAGAAGCTGTCGATGGGAAAAAGAAGCGGCGTCTATGGGGAAGAGAAGCTGCGTCAATAGATCTATAGTATGGCATTTATTTGTAAATATTGAATTAGATTAGGGGTAAAATTGTAATTACAGTAAACAGACGCGGATTTTACGTCGCGGACGCCGGATTTTATGGCGTCAGACGCAAGATGCTGCGTTTGGTCGTAGACGCAGACGCCGATACCCGCCTCGATGAAACGAACAAGCGTCTAAAGAAAACATTGACGCAGCCACAGCCGCAAGTACCTGCGGCGACCAAACGAACAGCACCATTGACTTGTTTGTCCAGCCAGACGAAGCCACGAGTGGAGTTACGCCACCACAAGGAGGTGTACTGGCTCCGCTCAGTCCGGCTCACAGCTGAGCCTGCGATGCAGAATAGGATGTGAGAGATATTGTATTGGTTGGTGGAAGGGATGAGGATTTCTGAGATACTGTGAGGAAAGGGAGATCGTTGGAGGAATGGGATGAAAAAGTGGTGCGGAGAAGGAGAGAGATGGAGACAATGAGGCATGTGAGGATGGAGAAGCACGCGAAAAGTAATAGGTGGTTACGTGGCCGCTCCTGCATGAAGAAGAACCTTGAAAAGTTCATAACACAGAAATGAAAGAAGAAGAAGAAGAAGAAGAAGAAGAAGAAGAAGACACGTTAACGAAACACAAATGACGGAGATGTTGTCAGTAAACCATGAGTGGAAGAGGAAGAAGAAAGAGGGAGTAGCTACATCGTGAATTGCAAATGACGGATAAATGAAATATTTGAATAATCACACGCCCTTACAATAATATATAGTCTTGATTTTGAAATTTTCGTGTAGTTGGTAGACCGTTGCTAAAAAAAATCAAACATCAAAATGTTCTGATATAGTAATATAACTCAAAAAATATGGTCCATATTTGATAGACAGATACTTTTTGTAAGGATTGACGTGAAGTCTCGTGTACAAGTTTTTGATAGACAGAGTTGAGATCTGGTAATGTTTCCAGACCGATGATGTTTGAGATAATTTTTGAAAGTAATCCATCCATCTTGCTTATTCAAACCCTGCTCTGCTTTGAGATGTTGTACATGTACAAAACCTTTCAGCACTTTTTGAGCTATGTCCACATCTTGTTTTGTATGCATCAGGCGAGAAGGGAAATGTTGATCGGATCGCTGGATAGATTGAAGCCCTTATCCATCCGACGATCATTGAATTAGCCGTTCTCCGCATCTCTGCCTCCACCGCGGCCGGTTTCTCTTTTTCTACTGGAATCTTCAAACTTCAATAGATGAATCCGATTTTAAGCTTTTGTGCAAAGCGCATTCTCCAATTCAGATGCCCACTCAACATAATTTTTTTATGTTACGATCAGTAGAGGTATGTTCTAGGTTTTCTGATGGAGCAACGTAGGACGGTGACATCGTACTCTCCACAGCATGACAGCACAATGGATGAACTCACAATTTCTGATTTTTCTCCATCAATGTTTTCTTCTCTCGTCAAACACCAAAACAAAACTTATTGATGTTTTCTTATGGTTCTAATAGCATGAAAGACAAAATAAAGATGAGAAAAGTTCTCACTTTCACATGATCTCACATAGATGATATATACATATATATATATATAAAACTTTCGTTAAGGATATGGACAAATCACTTTAGACTTATCTCAATCTCCTAAGACTTATCTCTACTGCATAATATTCTTATATCATAGACACATATTTCAGCTCTGGAACCCTTAACAGAAAGCTGACCGACCACTTAAACTAAAAGAAACTATGTTTCATCCTCAATTACTTGCAACTATGTTGAAAGGAAAAAAAAAATCCATATTATTTTTGACTATTGATATTTATGCTTACGTTTTCAAATGAAGAACTAAGAAATAGAAACTATGATCGAAATCTAAATTTGTAGGTATATACCATATAGCCTCTAATTAGAAACTATTTTATATTCTCCGAAGATCTGCACTGTCTTATCCTTATCGATATTCATCCTTCGATCACTTAGCAACACTGCTTCCTTGGTACCTGTCCGCAAAAAAACATGTAAAGAAATCTTCAATATCTAAACTCTTTTCAAAATGATTAATTCAATAAATATGATAGAACAATAAAAAAAATACGGACCTTATTCCAATACTCAAGGAGTCAGGATCCATTCTTTTCGCTTTGATTATCCGAGAATGATCATTCTTTTCGCACTTACTATAACTCTTATCCGCCACCAGTGCCGGCTCTTGACCATGGCAGGAGGGGCAATGGCCATGGGTCTTGGGTCCAAAATTTTATTTAGTGTGATTTTATTAGTAATAAAAGGTCCACATTAATTTGTTAAACAGCAAATAGCTAGTAATTTTATAATAAAAAGGCCCATAAAATATTCACATTATTTTTTTTTAGTGTGTATTGTCTTTTGCATTTAAAATTCATACCTCGTTTTTTATTATTTGTTGTGGGTTATTGAAATTTTTTCGTTGAATTTAAAAAATACAATGAAAAAAATGTTTAAAATAGGGTCCATTTTTGTATGTTTGCCCAAGGCTATTAGATAGTTTAAGACGGGCCTGTCCGCCACACTATACCAAGTTTTTGTCCCACTATTCCAACACATCCTCTGCGCTATCCAAGAAATAAGTGAGAGTTAGACGGAAATGCTATAGAAAAATATTTGAATTTGCTTATTTCTCCTGTCTCATTTTTTTTTCCATATCTGTTGCACCTTTTGATGTTTACCACACAAAAAAAATTGTACGTTTTGTTTTTTTTTTTTTTAAAATTTGTTTAATTATCCTCTAGTTCAGAGCTACGTAGAGTTTGGCCTTACATGTGGGTCGGTCTATTAATTTAGAGACATTTGACTTCTCATCCAGTACACAAAGAGACTTTGAATCCTAAATTGGACTGTGGAAAAGTCGTCTTGGAAAACGCATATAAATACATACCAATACCGTATGTCCTCTAATATCGTAATCAACAAAAGCAGAGCATCAATGGCGTTTCACAGTGAGAAGTCCATCTTAGTGAAGGTCATCGTCTTCTCTCTGCTACTTCTTCTTCCCCTGTTACAAAGCAACGCTGCTCGTATTCCTTCAACGCCTAGAGGTATTGAACCTTCAGCCTATCTATATAGACAAATCATAAATAATTCCAATGGATTAGTTTGATGAAGTATGTATTTTTCAGTTTCTATCGGCCCCATGCGACCGATTTGCCCGGCTTGTGTGTGTTGCGAGCCAGCGCCAAGAGGAAAGTGCTGCAGATGTTGTGCATCTCCTATCGTCACTCAGACTCATCACCACTCTCGATCTCCATGAAAGACATAAAAAAAAGCCCGACTAATAAAGAATCATAAAGAAAGTCCTTTGTAGTCCATGTTTCTGCTTCCATGTCCTAAAAAAATAATAACACTAATTTTAATACCAGCTCTTTATTTTCTTGGTTGATAATTGAGTTTCTGTATGTTGAGGGCTGTGACATTTTAGAAAAGTTGGAATAGTTCCTTCAAGATTCAAGAGACACAACTCTTCATTAGGCCAAGCGCATTAGAGTATCAAAGGAAGAGTTTACGCGCTTTCGAGAAAAAAAAATATTAAAATACTCCAATTCTGGTGAATCCGTGTCGCGCGAGGTCGTTCCAGTAAACCCGAGTTGTGACTGTTTCGCGGGCTCCGCGACACGTGACGGTCCGCGATTGATAAATTAATTTTTTTTTAGAAAAAAACAGAAAACAAAAAAATAAAATAATCTAAAAATATTATCTTTGAACTTCTTTTCCTCGGATCTCCGATGCACGTGCCCTTAGTACTAATGACAAAATATAACTCTTTACTTTAGTAATACAACTATATATTTGCAATGAAAAAATTCTTCACTTGTAATGACAAAATATAAGCCCAACCCAAGTATTCACTTAGTAGATAAACAAAATCTTTCAGTTAAAGATCAAAACCTAACATCAAACCAACCGAACCACGACAATTTGGACATCTCGCTCCGATCATGTGTAAACCAAGAATATATATACAGAAACGATGAAAACATGTCCACACTTATTTGAGCGTTTAATCTGAGTTTCCACTGACGTACTAACGACGACGATGTTTACTTTGAAACATAAATAATGGGCTAAGTTGGTTCAGTGTCCTTATCTAGTTTTAATTTTATCGGCGTCAAATATAATAAAGTCAACTGTTTTATGGAGTTTGATTTCAACTTTTCGCGAAAACTATTATTCAATATCTTAAATACATTTGCGAAAAAAAAAAATCAACGAGACATTTAAACGAGTTATTTACAACACTTGGTTAAACTGAAGCCAGCCAGCTTAGAATAACCACTTAAGATAACAGATGTTCTGGTAGACTTTAAAGAATCAAATCCAAATACCGATACAATTTCAGTCATGGACACAAATACTTGGAACAAAAGAATGAGCGCTTACCAGCAGTCTCAAACCGATTGATTGATCAACAAAGTTATAACTTCTTCAGATTTGCATATTAACTAGAGATCCTCGTCACATACATTGAGCCGTCATTCATTCATGATAGGGTGAATTTTCCGTTGCTTACTTAGTCAATGGTCATATATACTTGTTTACTCTGTATTATTTTATTGTTAGATTTCATGACCAACTTTGCTGCAATTATTTGTTCTTGGCCTATATAAGCATCATCCTACAATGGTTTCAAACTGCAATCAGAAATCGTTTGTGTAAGTTTCTAATCATTTTTAGCAGAAAGTTGCAATGGCAACCGAGCGATCAAGCTCAGTCATCCTCCTCTCTGTTCTTGTACTTGCTTTGGTCCTCTCTCCAATCCTTCCATGTCAGGCAGCTCGAGCACATCTAGATGGTAAGCTTATATTTTTTAAACATACATTCCTTCGTGGTTTTCTGTAAGGTGAATCTTTTGTTTCCTTACAGTTGAAGGGCGCATGCTGCTCCTGCTGGGAGCATCACGAGTACCATCCCCGCCACCAATTCGCTTCTGTCCTGCCTGTGCATGTTGTGCACCGGCTCCACCAGGTGCTTGCTGCCCATGTCGATGCACTAATGATCCGTAAAAGTTCAGCTTGATTTCATCTAGTAGCTTTTGATGTCTTTGATATCTATATATTTTATATTTACGTGTGAATAAGCCATCAAAATATTAGGCTCTGTTTTGTAATATGTACCTTTTGTTTATTATATGATATAAACTCTGATTCGGAAACAGAACTACGTTGTATGTTAATCCTTTGAGGGACCTGTGATTTCTCATTCACCACACACAGTCTTCTTTTTTTGGTCGCGCGAACACACACAGTCTTTAAAAACGCATATAATAAAGCAAAGCATCACATGGTGGTGGTGGCATTCCATCAATCTATCTAAGCTAAAAGTTGTTGCGGATGTTATGCATCTCCTATGGCCACTGACATTCGATCACCACTCTCAACCCTCAATATCCATAGATGTATAGCATAAGGAAAAAAAGCTTGAATCAGGGGAAAGAAGAACAATGATAAAAGAATATTGGTGTCCTAATAAACAATTCAGACCATCTTCAACGGTTCCTACGTTTTTTTCTTTCAAATGAGATTATGATTTGTTTTAATTGTTCCTTTCATTTTCTCTCTCAATTATTATTATATTTATTCTTCAACTTCTTACTTGCAAATGACACATTTTATTTCATAAGATTTTGGATTATATTCACTTATATTTAAATTCTACAATTTAACCAAATTTTAAATTATAAAAATCAAATATTTGTTACATTAATAAAGGTACATAACAACATATAAAGTAACAGTATAAATTTACTTAAATAGTACTATTACTATATTTACCCCACAAATGATGAATCAGAGCATTTCGAAGACAGGAATGATCTTTTTATCTTTGATTTGTCTAAACCGACTTTAAAAAAATGTTATCTGATAGTTTCGTCTTCAGCTATTTCAACTTCTGGAGTTGGAACTTCTCTTCCAATTACAATTGGTACATCAAGATCATTCAACTTCAGTTATCATGTGTTGTAAAATTACACAAGTAAACATTATGTCATGAATCACATCTTTTTCTAAAAACGAACAGGTTCTTTTTATTATATATTATAACTTATAAAATTATAAATTATAAATTATTAACTTATTTTAATAACTAATTATTGTTAGCTATATTTTAATAAGTTTAATCAGTATATACATATTGGATATAAAGTAGTATTAATGTTTTGTTTATGCATAAAATAAAGATTTAAAAAAAAAAAAACATTATGTAAAGAAAAGTATCTTGACATCAAAATGAGATTACAAATAATTTCCCCTCAAATTTGAGATAATACTGTTGATATCTTCATTTTTTTTCCTTAAAATTGGAGATGGATTTCCTTCGTTTTTTTATGTTCTCCCTTATTTTGATGCACCATTAGAGATTCTTTTAGGATACAAACTAGGTGTTTTCCTGCACCATATGTAGTAAAAACAATTTCAAAATTCAAAAAAAATATATTAAAGAAAATATATGTATATATTTAAATTATAATCTTATATAGTATTTTCTATCTATTTATATTGGTTAAATATATTAAATTAATTTGTATTTTTTCACAAATTACATAAATTTGTATAAAACTAAAAAAATGATATAAAATTTTATAATTATCAAAAATTTAAACTAAACAATATTCATAAAATTTGTAGATATATAAGAAACTAATGATTTTACGTTTANGCATTGAGAAATCTATTTTTTTAAATGTAGCAATCTCAAAAGCTTTAGTAATCAAATTTTACAATTATAGAAAATAAAATAAAATAACATTTCGAAATTGTAATTTTATATATGAATATATTTATTTTACATATGTCGTATGAGATATTACTATATTTATAAAAGTTTATCAAAAATAAATATCAATGTTACATGTAATGTATAAGTTATTACCATATTTTAAAAAGTTTACCAAAAATATAATCAACAATAAATGGAATAATCGATATCATATTTTTTCGGAAGTCAAGCCATTAATTTTAGTAGTCTATGTCATTATTTTTTGTGAAACTGATTGTATATAAGACATGTGGTCAAATCATTTTGCAAATAATAACGCGATACAACAGTGAAAAAACTTTAGTTTCAAAGTCAACTTGAATTCGGTTGTGAAACCTTTGACAAAACTTTGATTAATATATAAATACTGATATTCTACTCTTCAGTGCGTAACAAAACTTGTAATATTACCTAGTAGGCTAGGATTATAATTTGAAGACTAAAAAATTCAAGAATTCAGATCAACAGAACGACGACAATTTGGACAGCTCCGGTGACGTGCAAGCCAAGAGTCAATGCAAAAACGATGAAAAATATGTCCACACTTATTTAAATGCATAATCTCGTGATCATCCTTGTACTCTTCCAAACAAATTGAACAAAATTGATTACCGCCTCCTTCTTGTTCGATTTCTTTGAACATTAGGACTTTCCTCTGTCCAGTTTCAATGTCTTGTTGAGGCTGCGGAGTTTGGTCTATTGTCTCGGCAGGTAATCCTGTGGGACTAGTACTACCTCCGCCACATGAAGAAACGAGTATAATGATGATCGTGCCGATGCTGAACACTAAAAAGATTTGAGCTTCAGTTTCCATTTTTCACGCTACGTTCTCGTTTGTTTCTATCAGAAAAAAATATCACAACTTCCTGTTAGGATAAAGTTGATTATGTTTTAGATGCAAAAGTGTTTAGATTTTAGATGTAAAAGTGTTTAGATTTTAGTATCAAACTTCCTGTTAGGATAAAGTTTAGATTTTCCTATTTCTTGTGTATTTTGGACTTATCATAAAATGATAAAACTTCTTCAAGTATGTAATCCTGATTTAAGGATTCGTTCAGAAGTTATCGTGCCTAATATTTTGGTCCCGAAAGATTTTAAAATTGTGCACCTGAACATGAAAAGATAAAAATTCATACGTGTTGCACAAAAAAAAAAAATCATACGTACACTTCCTTGCAATAAGGGCAACTTCAAAGAGTTTCAATGAGTATGTATCCAATATTTAAATGGGAAATTTGAAAAAAAAAAAAGAGAGAGAGAGATATGGTGAAAAGTGAAGAATAGTTTGGAAATAATATACCAAACCGAAATTAAAAAAAAAAATAGTTAGGATTTGGTAGTATCGAATAACCTGAATAGATATTATTTTAAAAACCTTTAGTATATGGATATAATTCGGCATATAAACCGAATAAACCAAAAAAACTGATTAATTAAAACATATCAGTATGCTGATATAGAAATTTTATAGTATAATTAATAGTATTTAAAATTTTAAATAGTTTATTTTTTTAACTTTAAAATGTTATTTTATGTTTTCATTGTATAAAATTAAATTAAACATATTTTTATTTTATTATTAAAATATCT
>OVBX01008055.1:0-10299 GCA_900406325.1 Erucastrum elatum
TATATATATATATATATATATAATTTCTTTAATTTCGGTATGACTCATACTCATCCTATTATTTCTTACAGATATTATATGAGAAGAAACTTAACTTTAATACAATTCCTACAGAAATTATCTCGAAACAATAGTAAAAATATTTTAATACAATTCAACTGAAATTTATGGAACCTTCAACTGAAAAGAAACTTAAATTATAATAAAATTCCTACAGAAAATTATCTTGAAACAATAGTAAAAATATTTTGGTTATTTACAGTAGTATAAGAAATTTAATTTATGGGCATTTTATAAAACCATTTTCGCAAGATCCATTTTCTTCGGGGTGACCATAACTGCATGGGACAAAAACAAAAATGCATTGAAACTTTCGCCATATTTTTGTATCTTTCTTCGTTGAGCCTCTTAGAATAACCCATTGTCGTTACTACTATAGGTTATGGACCATATAAGTTATTGAAGTTGTCTTGTATGAAATTAATTACGTACCATACGTGTATTTGTATTACGCATCAGTGAAGCCGTAGGGATATAACATCCGGAAACGTATATGTCATTTTAACAGGACATGCCAACTTGTTCTAGTCGTTCTATTATAATTGACGTTCTACAACTTTTCTTTTGTGTCAAAATATACGACGTTCACAAATGTTTTTATGCAAATAATAACAGGAAAATACTTTTTCTTTATAAAACGAGTTGGGATCAACAAAACATCTTTTGCTAAATAATGGTCTCTAGTAATAATGATATGACATAAGTTAAACATTAAACACTAATGAAAAGGTAAAAATATGTATTACTTTACCTTTCTTTGTTGGTGTAAAATGTTATAGAACGACAGATAAAACAAAATGGAGAGAGTATTTATTAGCAATGATGGATACTTAATTAGATTTTAACGCATGTGCACGTATAATAATACAAAATACCTATCAGTGAATTGGCACGATTCATGAGTTTTGCTAATACGGGCTTGTGATTGAATAGTGGTTCATTGACTTAGAAGAAACACGTGTCTCGCAACTGGATCTACCAAATAATTCCAACATGTTCAACGTCCAGGGGCATGCTCATGTGTAGAAAAGCCTCAAGCAACCACTTAGTATATTTAATTTAATTTGAACCCCAACTTCTATATTTCTACTATTTCCATTTGATTGTAAAATATTGTAATGTTTTTTACTTTTATTTATTTTTATAACAGTTTTACAAATATTTTGTCTAGTTATATTTCCTATTTTAATATGTATCATAGGTAGATATTCATATTCATACTACAAAAAACAAGGTAATTTATACAGTAACCTGACGAAAAAAAATCTTTCTGAAATTTTCAAAGAATTTCCAATAGATATCTATAGCTAATAGGTATTTGGGCGGTCGTCGGAAATCTATCTATAATTTCCAACGGAATAAGATCCGTCAGTACTTACCGATATATTCTTGATGAAATATATCTGTTACTAAATTGTTGTATATCCTGACAGTTATCGACCAAAATGTAAAACCGTGGATACTCCGTGTAAGATTACAATACGAATTAATATATTATTAATATGTTATTTTTAATTGATGAAATGTTGCATGAGATAATCTTCTTTTTAAAATCTAAATAACTATGTTTTAAAATTTTTGAAAGCGAAATAATTTTTTTCTTCGTCAACAAAAGAAAAAAGTTATTGGGTAAGATTATCGTGGGATGAAGCCAAAGTAAAAATCTAGAAAGAAACCAACTATGACACAAAAATGGAGACTTTTATTTGATGTCGACCGGACACCTTACAGCTTTTATGAGAAATGTCTCATTTGGAACATTGTTCGTGGACGATGAGCATGCACGTTCCTTTCCCTTTTTCTACAAGAAAAAAAAAGCAACTCTTCTTAGTATTTCTAAAAGCATGCTAAAAGTATCAATTTTTCATGAACGGTATCTTATTTCACAATAGTACATAAATAGTTTGTTATAACCACACTGTGACACACTGACACTGGTTTTAGTGTTATCCCTCGCATAACTTTGAGATATATTTGGAAATAGCATTGTCATGTTGAAGATATCGTGCTATGAGAAATATAGCATGTAAAAAGAGAAACCAGTGTTAAACCTTAAACATTTGAACGTATTTTGTAATTGATCTACCTCTATAATTATTTATATAATTTCATAAACGGTTAGAACTATATTGAATCAGCGAAAACAATAAGATTATTTTGTGCATATACCCAGTAATCATATTCTTTACGGAAGTTTTAGATTTATATAACTTGTGGGCTTAACAGTTTACAAAAAAAATTGTAAATAAATATATTATCAATTTAAAAGTTACTAAATAAAATATCTTCATGCTTTTGAAATATTTAATAATTAATTAAGTATTAAAAAATTATCATATGAAATTTTTTATTTTAATAAAAAAAATACTTTTACGCAAAATAAACTTGAAAACATTCATAAATACATAAAATTATATACATGAATTTATATTTATTTTTAGAATATTGTGATGTAAAATATTTTTCTATAACATAATATAGAATCTTTTTTGAAAATGATGATTATCAAAATAATGAAATTTGTTTTTAATTTATTAGTAATAATATATTAACAAATATAATCTAATTATTTATTAAGGATAACAAAGACTTTAACGCGAAAAAATCATTTCACAAATAATTATATAAATGGCTTTAATTTTTTCGCCAATTTATTTTAGAAATTATCACAATGAGTAATTTTGATTGTTTTAAGAATTTATCTTAAAAACAGAAAAATCATTATATATATTGAAATAGAGTCGGTTTGACACTACTAAACAAAAGATATATAAACATATATAAATATTTTAATTTTACAAAATTATATATAATATAAATTTAACTATGACATTATGGTTAGATGATAATAAATTATCTGCAAAATTATTAAATTATTTATGAAAATTTATAAATGATAATAAAATATGATTAAACCTTAAATTATCGAAAACATGGTAAACAAACAAACATAAAATTACGTAAAACATGACAAGTGAACTAATTCACTTCTCAAAGATAATATAAGCATATATAAATATTTTAATTTTACTAATAAAATTTAATAGAAATTTAAATACGATACTATGGTTATTTTTTTAATTATTCTCCTGACAATGATAAATTATCAGAAAAAAAACTAATATTATTTTTAAAATTAAAAATTTAGAATAATATATGATTAAACTTAAAATTATGGTAAACATGACAAATAAGAAAAAAAATATAAAATTATGAAAATCATGATAATGATAAGTAAGCAAATTCATTTCTCAAATAGTAGCATAGATATATAAATTGACACAATATCCAATAAGATTATAGTTTTGATTTTATTTAACTTCTATGTTGAGAGTGACAGAAACGTAACACCAATTGATGTCTGAAGAGGTCGACGTACGATGTCGAGACAAAATAATAATTAATGAACTGTCTTCATATTATTGCGATCTCCGTTCGCAGTCCATTCTCATTGACACAGAACACGTCTCCTTGGATTTTTATCGGTAACAGTTTCTCTCTCTCTCGACCATAGG
Organism: Erucastrum elatum; assembly: GCA_900406325.1. NCBI lineage: Eukaryota > Viridiplantae > Streptophyta > Magnoliopsida > Brassicales > Brassicaceae > Erucastrum > Erucastrum elatum. Next base: position 3,576 of record OVBX01008055.1, read on the forward strand.
AGGAGTTGTCTTGGTCTAGCTATTGTGGCCCTTTTTTGGTAAAATGTTAAATTTTTACCGTTGAATTATTTTATTTTGTACTTATTTCACGTAAAATATAATGTTTATTTGGTCTAAAAATTATAGTTATTAATTTCACAGTATAGGTAATCCATCTCTCACTACCATTAACTTTTTGGAAGAAGGATTCTTCGGAATATATCACCAGTAATAAGCCAACAATGTAAGTATCGTTTTTTCAGAAAAGAGAAAAAAAAACAATGCAAGTATCATCCATATGTTTCATTCAACGTAGCAAGGAATCATGTTTTAAAAAGAAAAAGTTAGCATACAACTTAAATCTGAGAATATTATAGCTGTACGGCATTATTTAGGATCATCTTTCATTTTAATACATATGATTTACAACACAATCACATATTTTTGTTTATATGTGATTCTTTATCTTTATAATACTCTTATTGCTAAAATATTTTGTTTTACATTCCGCATTCACATTAATTTTCATATTGCAACTAATTTTCATTAAACATTTTAGTTAATAATATTTATTCTATGATTTGGAAATACCAAAATTGTTAAAGATCTCAATTTTTTTATATAAATAATGTTATTATTTCTTTTAAGAGAGTGGCACATCATCTCTCACATACATTCTCCAACCTACACGTCAATGGTTTACTAATGGTTTTATAATATTTTTTTTTAAAAAAAAACAAACATGTTTGGTTAATTAGTTTTCACTCTTGACCAAATAATAATCCAAGACAATATCAGAAGACCTGGTTCAACATTTCTAGGAAATTTGTAGATTATGGCTTGACTCAAAGAGTGGTTAAAACAATGATTTGACGGATTTTTAAGTGGAGGTTTCGGGGGAATTGCTTAAAACAACACCAGATATTATCAGAACGACATTGGAAACAGATCCACAACAAAGAATTACTACGTAAACAAATATTTTAAGAAATAATTAGAAAAAATATAACAAGATATTTGGCTAAAAAACAAGATATAACAAATAAAAAATAAACATAAAAATGAAAATAAAAAGTTTACTTTCATGATATAGATAGAAGATTAAAGTTATTGTATCGAAAAAATGTCAATTTTTTTATATAAAATTTATGTTACGAGACCTTTAAGATTAAAAGGCTTTTAAAATTATTTCGAATCTAGACTTTTTTGTGAATATCTCTTCTTTGAAGTTTAGGGCATGACTGGTTCAAACGCAGCGGTTGCGGTTGCAGGAGTTTGCGAATGCAGGTGATTGCGATTTTTTGCGGTTTTAGAGATTTGCACGACTGATATTGTGGTTAGAAATTGGTATGTTTGCGGGATATTTATGACTGGTTAACTACCAAACGCAGTAGCGGTTAAATTATAAACTAACAATATTTACATTTTATATAATTAAAAACCTTTCAAAAATCATAATATTATAATAAATATAAAACAAAATTTTAAATGTTATAATTTTATTTTTTTTTAAATTATAAAAAACATTTTTATTTAAAATTTATAATATTAATTAGATCTATAAATATATTTTACTATTTATAATTCCAAATTAATTTTTTTATTGAATATTTTATTTTTATATTTATATTATTTTTTAAGAAAAAATAAAAAAAATTACCTTCTCGCAACCGTCCACAACAGCAAACGCTGGAACCAACTTTTGAATTTAAAAGATTTAGAGCGATTCAGAACGGTTTAAAACGGTTTGAGTGATTGTTGCAAAACACCAACAACCGCTACCAACCGCAAAAGCTGCGTTTGCGCGTAATAACGGGAAAATCAGTCATGCCCTAAAAAGTCAGTCTTCACTCTTTAATGTAAGAAAATCGGTTTTTGACTTTATCAGTTACTAGTGGCTTGTCGGCGTTACGCACCGAAATTTTACAATAATTTAAATAGATAGTTCAAATATTAAAATTTGTGTTAGTGAATTTATCAAATTTTATTATCATTTCATAAACTACTTTGTCAAAACTATAAAAAATATTTTATTTTAGTTTAGTTCCTACATCTTTGATTATGAGGTTTAGAGAAATGAAATAGTTAGTAAAATTTAAATATATGCATGAAAGTCGTAAAATATTTTATAACTTTGGGTATTCGTTTTTCCTGTTCTCTATGATCTTGTAATAATTGATCTTATATGTTGGAAGTGGTCAATCAAAACAAAAATATTTTATAGCTAAGCGCAGATTATGTGATATTTGTGCTGTTTAACTTTGTAATTTTTTTGATGCCAAAAAACAACTTTGTAACTCTTTTTGGTTTGTTGTATAAACTGAAACTAATGTCATGTGTTTGCTATCGGTGTTGATGTAGTTGTATTTTAATAATGTGATGAAAAGCAATGAATATTGCAGTTTTGGGGATGAAAGCCCCAAGATATCTTACATAATTATTTTGTGTAGTGCGTAGAATAAGACCTTAAATATAACATTGCTTTACATAATAAAATAGCAAGGCTTTTACTTTTTACACAACCAAAAGGAGAGAATATTTTAACTTAACCAGTGTAAATACATATATTTTAACAGGCAAGTTAAATCTAAAACCCTTTATTTTATTTACAAATTGTTTGCAAAAAACTACTGATTTTTCTAATTAGACTGTAAATATATGTATTTGTTAATCAAACTATCCCTCTTTCTCTAGTGGTGTTAACTTACAAACTTGAGGCTTACTTAATAAGATGGCTAGCGAGTACCATTTGCCGTAATAAATGACGAGAGCCTGATTCTTTTCTATACAGAAAATAAATAAATGATAAATATTCATGATAATGATGAGTTGTGACTTTGTCTTGAGGGAATTTTATACAAAGAGAAGAAATGGTCACCTCCAGTGCTGACAATTTTCTCAAACCGGGTAACAATATGTATCTCTTCAAGGCATTTAAGTTGATTTTGATGTGAGAGATAATGAGTGCTAGACTTTGAAGAACATTTTGCAGTACGTAGTTTCCATATTGATCCTTCATCACTGCGTGCAAAATGTTCCGGCGTTAGTGAGGAGACACTAAAACAGTGCAGAAAGGGAGAAAATAATTAGTGAAGTTACAAAACCTGAAGCGGCTCATTTCCATCAGATTTACCAGGCATCTCACTCCCTAGGATCTGACGTTCCTCTAGACCCCAATGTTAATCACTTTCCAACAACATTTGATGCTACCTTATGTTGACTCCTCGTCATAATCTGTTCAGAAAGTTTATTGATAATTTATGACAGTTCGTTGAATGATATGCTACAGCCGGAAGCAAGGTCAGTCATTATCATGGTGTCTGTTTTCATGCACCAATTAATGTAAATCAAGCATTCAAAAACTTACCTGAATAACATAACTTCCGTACTATCTTGAGCTAGAATGCAAACTGAATGCATGATTTCCTTCATAATGATCAGTTGTATCTCTATGTCATCAATTTGCTCCACTACCATCTGTTTTGATTCCAGTGAAGTACATTTAAGTTCTGTAGATAGCAGAGATAAGAAACTGAAAATTTTATTCTATCACAAATAAACCATAGTTAAGGTTTATGTATATATCAAACATGAACCTTGATCACATGACATCCATAAGGGTGTGTTGAAAGAGCCAAGAATTTTTCATAAAATGAGGAAAGAATGAACTGTACTCAATCCTTAGGAAGATGCTATGTACACCTCTGATCATGAACACATTTCAAGACTAACCATCAAGCTCTTGCACCATTAGAGCATGCTGCACCAAATTAACCACGATATGGACACATAAATAATAGTAAAAAGTCTATATAATAATTGAACTTGAAACAATGTTTTTGTATTAAGTACCTTTTGGATAACCCGGCAGCCATACATTTGTAGAGAGAGAGAGAGAGAGAGAGAGAGAGAGAGAGAGAGAGAGAGAGAGAGAGAGAGAAAACATGGTCAATAACTTGTTCATCGAATTTTTTATCTGTTGGTTTGTACCATGCTCAAAAATTAAAAATAATAGAAAAATAGAAGAACACATGAGCACAATGTCGTGACACATCAAACCATTTACAATGAAATGATTTGAATGCCACAGCTCTTACCTTTTGGATAACATAATTTCACCCTCAACACCCATGCCATCTCGACAAGTGCATTCCAAGATTGTGAAAAGCCTAATAACTCAAATTTTAATTCAATAATCAGATCACTTTCGTAGAGACACATATACGAATTAATCATCTCTCAAAAAACAATTTACAAAATCCTCATTTAGCTCATTAAAAATGTAACCTGCGAAAGTTTTCCGGTAACTAAAATCGAGATTCACAACAAAACCAAAAAAATATTAAATCGTGATATGGGTCTACTCAGAAGCTTACCTACAAATTTCTCTGAGCAAACCCTCCATTCTCTGTTGTTTACATTCGTGGAAGATTATGAACAGTCTTCATTTGTATTTATCAATGTTCAAAATTACGCTAGGCGCTACGCGTGCGGTCGACCCGGGCCTAAGGCCGAATCAATTAACCGGAGATTAATTGACGATTAATCGGGGATTAGTTTTCTACTATTTTATTTACATATACGTACATATAGTAAATGTTTACAAGAGAATACTAAAATGTTCGTTGGTTCAGTGGTATAACGATATGCATTTAATGTCCACAACGCAGGTTCGATATCCAGACTGTGTTGTAAATGCAATATATCGTTTTTTTTGTTTTGCTAGTTGAAAATTACCATTTTATCTTTGTCTTCTATCTTCTTCACCTGCAAAATGAGACCTAATTTTCAGCCGTCAATGTCATTTTTCATTGTTTATCATCGTTTTTCTTTGTTATTACCATAGATTTCAATCGCTTATGATAGATCTATCACTAGTTATTCGATTTTGAACACTGAAAATTAAAAATAGAGTGGAGCTCCGAGTTTTTGTCCGCATATATCAAAATCGCCGCGGCTACTCACCGGATAGCGTTGTTCCGCCGCGTACTCGGCCGCCTGAGCCGCGTTTTCGAACATGGGTATTTATAGTATAACAATTTATGGATTTGCTATGGAAATTGTGAGAGGATATTTATGATCGACGTTGAGGGAGAGCTTGAAGGGAGAGACTTGATGGCGATACTTTATGATTAGGATTGAATGAGGAAGAAAATGTTACAAGAGAGTAGATCGGCGAAGAAGGAGAATGATGTGTGTCCAGGGGCGGAGGGAGAGTGTAGAGGGTGGGGTCAGCCGACCCCACTATTTTTAAAAATTTATTAGTTTTTGTTGAAGAAAAAATATTTTGACCCCAATAAAAATTAAATTTTGATCCCATAATTTTTTTTGACCCCAGCATAAAATATTTCTGGATCCGCCACTGTGTGTGTCTATGGATGGAGTTGGACCAAGTAAATTAATAAACTTATGATGTCTAATTTGTGGTTTTGTTAATTCAAGAGGTTTAATTTTTGAAAGCTTAAATCAGAAAACTCTTTAACAAATGATAACATGACAAGTGTAATTATTCCTTCAAAAGAGAGAAAAAACTTTACTTTATTAGTAAAGATGTTTTCTAAGTCGGTAAGGCGCATTTCCATGTTCAGATCGCACTTGAGAGAGAAAATAACATATTCAGACGAAGTGGAATCCTTGTACTGGATACCACCTAGCCCACACCACGTAACACCAAAAACTAACCCAACTTTATCAAAGAGCATACAACTTTTTTAAATATAGAAAATGGACTTCGAACCCAAAACTAATAGCCCATTACTCTTGTCAAATCTTAATTCTCATATAAATCACGTTAATTTCTGCGTGATTTAAAGTTTGCGTATTCCAGTCTTCATATGGTGATTTACCAAGACGTATTGCAGTAGAATTTAGGAAGTAAGTATTTATTTTCCACATATCAACCAACCCAAAATATTTTTATTTGCAAATACAGCAATTATGTGGACTAGCATTCTTATATACTTTTATTTGAATGATATATTTGATATATGAATTATGGTTAAAATGTGAAATATTTTATAATAAAGATTCTTCAAACAAATATACAAAAAAAAAATAAGGTATGCATCACTGTTTTCTACCCAACACTATTCCTAATGGCTACATCTTATTATATAAAGCTTAGTTTTCAAAGTTACTAATTAACATGATCGTGACACTTGGCAGTTATATATTTTAGATTGCGACATGTGTTAAATAAATATTTTTAAAAAAAAGATTAAACCAACATAATTTGAAATTTTCCTTTTCCTTTTTCAAAAGTTCTTTGACAAAAAAAAAGTAAAAGATCAAAATATATTTCCATATAAATATCTATTTAAGTATAAATAGTTATTTAAAATTAGTTTTTCTTTTCCAAAAGGTCTTTAACAAAAAACCGTAAAAAATCAAAATATTTCCATATAAACAACTATTTGATATATAGTATTTATTTGCATTCGTGGTTTTAGTTTTCAAAGTTACTAATTAACACGATTGTGACACATGTCAGTTATATATTTTAGATTGCGACATGTATTAAATAAATATATATTTTTTAAAAAATATTAAACCAACATAATTTTAAAAGTTAATTTTCCTTTTTCAAATGCTATTTAACAAAAAAAAAAGTAAAAGATCAAAATATATTTCCATATAAATAGCTATTTAGTAATAAATAGTTATTTAAAATTTGTTTTCCTTTTTCAAAATGTCTTTAATAAAAAACTGTACAAAACTAAAATATTTCCATATAAACAACTATTTA
>OVBX01008057.1:0-10298 GCA_900406325.1 Erucastrum elatum
CTTAAGGACCTACACTGAGGTCCAGATCAGGGGGAGTAGTGTGTGTTGTACTCTTTTTCCTATCCTTGGTTTCCCTTTTTTTACCACATTGGGTTTTGGGTTTTCCAAGAGAGGTTTTAATGAGGCAACATTAAGCACACTACGAGCNTGTTATGATTTATGTATTTGTGGATGTCCAGCAACCACTAGATTGTAGTAGGTTTTCATTTCCTAGACTTAGGCCCATTAGTGGCCCATTATGTATTCCAGGCCCATTAGGGTTTTGGCTGTGTAACTCTTATATAAGGAGATGTTATGATAGGAAATAAAGTATCCTTTCACAACATATAACACTTTCCCTTTGATGACAATTATACCAAAGTGCTTTCAATATGCCGTAGATACTATACTACTTTGCTAATAACTTTACCAAAAAAATCCACAAACAATGGTTAAGAAAAAAAAATGCATCGTGTAATGACTTTCCCTCATGTGTACTTATGTCGAAATCTTTGGGAAAAAATGAATTAATTTCTTGGAAGTAGATAACACCTTTTTGAATAAATCAATTGAATTGTCACTTAAACAAACATTAGCATACTGACATAGCCACTCTTCGATAGTGTATGAGTTTTGTATCATTTGATCATTTTCTTGGATTCTCCTTCTATTAACTTTAGAACATACTGTAGATAGACTTTCATCTCTGAAATTGTAACATTTTCATTGGGTGTATATCATTCGTATGTTCTTTGTTGCCTCGTTAAAATTTTCTCATGGAAAACCTAGTGGGATGAAAATCATGATGAGGAAAAGAAGTATAACTGATATGTCCCAATATTTAGCTATTTTAGACCATGTATTAGGCCATGTTTAAAGTATTTATTATGTACTTCGAGTATGTTTTAGGTTATTTACAGGTCTAATGGTGCACTTTGGAGATTATGGAGCAAAATGGAGTTTGAATAGAAGAGAATCTGTAGTTGTGCAGAGAGGAGAATCGAGATACGATGTAAGCGTCGACCGAGAATGACGAGATTTTCAAGAATTGCATTTTTTCCTAGAAGTTTTCCTATTTACAAAACGCCTGGACGTGTTAAACCTATTTATTTTTGTTATGCAGCCACTGTTTAGACTAAGCTTTATTTTACTCTAGAGAATTTGGAGAGAAGATTATAATTTCTTCAAAGATTGATTTGAGCTACAGTATATCTTACCTTTCATCTTTATGCAATTATTTCAGATTATGATTTGTCATTTTTCTGTCATGTTTGAGTAACTCACTTGTTAAATCTAGGCTATCTAAGGTTTTGATGAACTTGTGATTGATATATCTTCTACAGTAATCCATTGCTTCCTTCATCAGGATTGTTTGTATTGCTTGTTCTACTGATTTCACACTAGAACCTGATCTTAGGATAATTAATATAAAATAAGAGTGTGACCTATATCCTAATCTGAATCCTGCTGAGCTAGGTTGATAGACACAATGAGGGTTTGTTTAGATAACTTAGTAAACATATCAAACTGACCCTTAGTACTTGTCTAGAGAAATCGGCCGCGAAACGATAGTTGGCCTTCGAAGATCTAGATTTAGATTGTTGTCGCAGAGAGATTTGGAAAAATCATAATTGAATTCAAGTTATAGAATACTTAATGAATTCTTAGCACTGTTTGTCTGAGTTTTGTTTGCATTACTGATTTTCTTGGTTGGATCTATCATTTTCCCTCACTTTTTACAAACCAATATATTGTCATGTCTGCTTTACTGCTTTCTTCCGTTATAGCTTTACGTATAACTGATAGTCTATTGTGTGATATAAGCTCCATGTGGATTCGATCTCCAAGTACTACAAATGACATCTTATTTGAGAGTAATTTGAGCAGAAAAAAACAAACATTCTTTCCAAAAACAAACACCCATCATGTCAAAAAAAATTTCTTGTGTTTCAGCATTGAGAAAGAATGTGAGCTAAAAACACCTAAGCAAGGAAAGGAGATATGAAATATTGATCAACCAATAAATGCCAAGGTCTACATCAACATCGGCCATGAATTTCTGTCATGGGAAGGATGTGCTCGTCCGTAGACATTTGATGGTCCTGCCATAGTAAAGATATATAAGGTATAATTTTGGTGATATATCTCACTTGCACCAGTTCAAGAAATCTGTTGTCAGACCATACCAGGGGCTTCAGGCCTCATAGATGCAGTACAAGTAATATGACTATTGGTAGCAGTTCGCAGTAGCACGAACTGCTGCAACCAGATAAATATTTCATTAAGTGGAAACATAAAAAATCATTAAAATTGCTGTATAATGTTTTAGAAGAAAAATAAATGTTTTTATGTAAACCGGCAAAGTTAAAAAATAAATAAATTTTTCTCTCTCTCTCTCTCTCTTACTTTGCGTGGCTCTTCATTAAAATCAAAATTTTCTTTTTTCCTTTTTCTTCTAAAGTCATCTCTTATATCTCGATCTTCTTCACGACGGTTTACATGGATTCCGGTTTCAGTCACCAACTACCTCTCTGTCGCCTCTGGTTCACTCACAAAGGCGGGAGCTGCTCTCAGTATCACCATTTAAACTTCCAGAGCCACATATTCCTCCGAACCTACCAGAACCGCCAGATCTGTCATCTCCTTTACGGTTCCCCTCCTCCATATGTTTCATACAACTTGTAGTTCGACGGTGGCTCCTAACCTGACCTGTTTACTCTGTGTCTCTCATTCGGTGGCTCCTTCTTCTCCGACGAATTCTTTAGTAGTCTCGTGTAGTTGCAGAGACTGGCGCTGATCAATTGGTAAAGAAAGCTAGGAAGATGAATATTGAATTAATCCTCAATAAAAGAGAATTTGTGAGTCTTTTGTCCCACTCGAGTGCATATTGTTACTCAACAGCGCCAGAGATTTTCACTGTCTTCTTATACTTAGTGTCTCATAAAGTATAATTTTCCTGGATTCAAATTCTACAACTTGAAAGAATCAAATTGCAAAGAGAAACATAGAATGTACTACAGGAAATCATAGTAATTTGACGGAAAAAAATATTTTTCGAAAATTTCTGAGGAATGTCCTACGAATATGAAATGTTAGCATTCGTCGGGATTCCGTCAGAAATATTCTAGGAGTTTCAAATGAAATTTCTTTCCTTAGAAATAATTGACGAAATACCGATGAATCTCGATGATGATTAAACAATTAAGGGTATAGTTTTGGGGATTATGTTTTCATCGGAAAATTTTCAATGAAATTCCGACGGACTGCAAAATTGTCATAGGAAGTTTGTCAGAATTTTCCAACGAATTTCTGACAAATTTGAGTTTTAGGTGTGAAATATTCAAAAGAAAAGTTAAATCAAATACCTATAAGATCACAATGACATATTTAAGTGATAAATATGATGAGGATTAATAATCCCTTGCTTGTTAACCTTTCTCATAAACACTTTTACACATAAGCAAATACTTGAGGACGATTCATCTTACAATCTTTAATTTGTGTTTTCAAGTGGTTTCAAACATTTGAAGATTATAAACCCTTAAAAATCATCAGTTTATTATCAGTGACTATTATCGGTCTATTTTTGCTATGGGTTGAAACCCAATACCTAATTCTTCTGAAATTTGTCTGAATTTTCTGACAAATTTTCAACGAATTTCTGACAATTTTTTGACGAATATGGTATATTCCGACGAAATTTTGACAAAAGTGGTATATTCCAACGATTATGGTACATTCGTCAGAATTTGAAATTTTTCAGGAAATAAATCCTGCCTGATTTTTTGTAAAATGCCAAAATAAAAACAAATCTGTCGGATTTCCGAAAAACTCAATCCGTCAGAATTATTTATATAAAAACGTAAACCCCTCCTTCTTCCTCATCATCTCTCTTTCTCTCTCTCTCTCTCTCTCTAATCTGTCGATACTAAGCTTTAGACTCTTAAAATCCACTTCACAAATTATGTAATTCATCTCTTTCTTGTGCTCATTTGACTTATGTTACTTTTTGATTGTAAAGTTGTGAATTTTAGGTTTGAATGTTGGATTTATGTTAGGATGAAGAACTTTATGAAGTAAATGTTAGACTATGTTGTTAGGTTGTGGTTTAGATAGGTATTAATTGTGATTTTATAGTTTTATTTTTTATTTTTTATTTTAAAAGTTTCTATTATTTTATAAAACATTTGTCAGATTTTAAACCTTTTCTGCAGTTTTTATAATTTTTTAAAAGTCCTATTGAACATATATAACATTTTTTAATTTTATTATATTTTGTAGTTTTAAAAGGTTTTAGTTATTTAATCTAATATTTTAAGCTTTTTATAAAACATTTTAAGTTTTTACAATTTATCAAAGCGTTTTTCACAATTTAAAAAAAAACTTTCAATCTATAAAATGTTTTATTTTTAAATAATTTATAAAAACATTTATCTATAAACGATTTTAAGATATTTATATTACAAATGTTTTTTTCTAATTATTAATTTTTTTTCTATATATATATACAGAATTTTAAATATTTATTATAAGCAATTTAAGTTTTTCTAAGTAATTAATTAATTTAATTATTATATTTAAATAAAATTTATTATACTTTTTAAAAATTTAATTTACAAAAAATTTGATTTATAACATTCATCGGAAATAAGTTCATCGGAATTTGTCAAAAATTTCTCCGTCGTAATTTCTTCAAATATTTGTCCGTCAGAATTTCGTTAGAAATTTGTCTGTGGAATTTTGTCAGGAAATTGTAATAAATTCTGATGAAATATTTCTCTGTCAGAAAATTGTAATAAATTCTGATGAAATATTTCTCCAACGAAATATAACCAACGTTTATTTTTATCCGAAATTCGTCGTAAATTGCTTATTCTGACGACAAAATTGTCCACAGGAAACAAGCTGTTTTTTGTAGTGAAGGGATAAAAGAAACTTCCGATGAAGCGGAACTTACACAACTAAAAAGATATCTATGAGAAATAATACACATTAGGTGTTGATCAATCCAAAAAAACAATTAAACAAAATTTTCAAAGACAGCGAGGGAGGAGAGAGACTGAAAAATTACGAGGATATCTGTAACATCCCTATCCCGGGCCCATGAGATTCTTTAAACTAAACGGGTTTCTCTACAGCCCGAATCCCAAAAACCCTAAGACTATCCCCCATCCACTATAAAAGTAGCTGCAGCCACTCTTTTGTGTCTCATTCACAAATCTACAACGAAGCTCTGCAGAGATTTCCGGAGACCTGGAACCCTAGCCGTCACTTCTCTCTCCCTCCAGCCGCCGACCTCCTCTTCTCTCTCTCCTTCCTGCGCGTCTCTCTCCTCTCTCTTCATCTCTCTTTCCGCGCACCTCTCTCTCTCCCCTCTCTCCTCGCCGGCGCCGTGTAGAGGTGGTGGTGTTGGTGATCGAATCTCATCTCCCGATCTCCCGTTTCAGATCCATATCTAGACTAAGGTGAGGTGTCCTGAACCCATCTTGTTCTCATGATTCTCTATAGGGTTTTATGTTGGTTCTAGAATTGAGTAGACCCTGTTTGGGAGTTAGGTTGATAGATCATGATTAAGCTAGGATGTTAGATGGATGATTCATGTTGCATAAGAACTTCACAATGTTTAAAGGAACATTAATGGAATGCCTCATATTGTGTAATGATGTGTGTTTGTGTGATGTTTCTTGGTCCCTATGTAATGAATGAGATGAAAGCTAAGTTGCTAGATGAAGAGTAATGACTTGTTGAATGTTGTATGATGTGAAAGTGTTGTGTTATGATTGCTATGTGAAGTGTATGTGTATGAGACACCGAGAAGGGGTGGCGTCTAGAGTATGAGAAGAGTGTAAGTGTAATGAAATAGTTAAAGGAAAAGTACAAGTGTAAATGAAAGTGAAAGTCAAAGTATAATTGAAAGTGAAAGTTAAAGTTAAAGTTAAAGTTAAGTGAAAGTTAAATGAAAGTGGAAGTTAAGTAAAAGTGAAAGTGAAAGAGGATGAGTACGGAAATGAGTATGAGAACGTGAAAGGAAATGTAAGATGAAAGTGAATTGCTTATGTGATGATTGTGAAAGTTTTGCTTGGACCACCGAGAACGGGTGGGCGTCTAGATCTTGCTTGTGATTGTAGAAAGCCTACGGGACAGTAGCCTAACACGAGGTACCCGCAAGGGACCCACGGGAAAGTAGCCTAACACGAGGTACCCGTGGGTGTAAAGTAGGACCAGCCGCGAGAGGCGGGATATAAGAAGTAGGCCCAACCGCGAGAGGCGGGATATAACAAGTTAAAACGAACCATAAGATTGAGTCGAGTCTAATTGTCTAAGTGTTTGGTGTCAAGTCGGTTTGTGTGATTGGTGTCGGACTGTGATGTGACGTGTAGCAATGACTGAGTTCATTGCGTTGATTGAACGCTAGGTTGTTAGAAGTGAATTGAAACATGAATGTTATAATGAACTTGAACTGAATGCATTTGAGTGATTGTAGTGGCTAGTCAGTCCTGGTTCTCGCATAGGATGTTATAGTGTGTCATGCGGACAGGCTGGTCTAGAGCCACTTCACTGAGTAACTCATTTACCCAGGCCCTCCCTTCCTTTTCCCTGTGCGCAGGACTGTAAGTAGAAGTATGTGGATTCGGGTGGAATGAATTTCAAAGAAGGCAGTGCGTCTGTCGACTCTTGGGACCGGTAACGGGACACGTATGGTTGTCTATAGAGTAGACACGTGTCCTTAACTCCCTTTCCGTAAACCCGGTCGGACCCCGGGGGATATGGATGTTACAACTGGTATCAGAGCGGGGGTTAAGATCCCTTAGCGTTAACCTTAGGGATCGGCATTTCCGAAATTTTCGAAATCATGTTTTAAGAAAAAGAGTTTGCGAAAGTTTAAAATTTTCAAAGGCTGCGAAATGTTTTTTTTTTCAAAAAAGATATAAAATAAATAATAATAATAATTTTTGATAATATATATGTATATTCGTGATTGTTACATATAAAAAAAATTAAAAAGCAGGAAGTATGAACGAACAATGTTTGGAATTTTTTTTATGATGTGTGAATTCGTGATTTGACGAGAATATTTCAAAACCCACCTGTTATCTATGTTTCTACTATGGTTCTGACTGTTTTTGGTATTCACTGCAGGATGTTTCCATTGGACCACTACGAGTGGAGGTTGCCGCGTCTGCACTACGGACCGCCAGGCACCCGCGAGTTTGCTCGCAGGTCGTATCGTGATGTGGCTGGTGAATGGGTGCTGCCCATGTTTCCGGACTTGGCAGAGCCGTACAGAGAGTACCCTTTTGAGTATCCAGTGGAGCAGATGGTGAAGCGTAAGCATGTGATGCTACATTTCCAGCGGATGGCTATGGAAAGGGCATTCTGCTGGGACATGCGACATTTCAGCTCACCCCGGAAGAAATGGTTCCGAAGAAACGGGGCCCCCCGAGCAAGGCCCCAAGTGCTGGTTGGGAACCCCCGAGGGTGTTCACCGGAGAGTGTCAATGCAAGACACTGTTTGAGGATACCCAAAGAGATCGATCAGTGGTGAATTACACCGAGGACTTCATTGCGCAAGCCAACCAGTGCAAGCCCAAGAGTGCAGAGATGTGGTGTGGATGATATAAGAATGGGCTTCGTGGAAACATCAAGCGTAAGTTGAAGGGGGTCCTGGAACCCCTTGAGTTTGCACTAGTAAGGCGGATGGCTGGATTTGCTATCGAGGCAGAGGAAAAGATCGCAGCCGAGGCAGAGGCCCAGGCAAGTGCAGAAAGGGAGCACTCGGGGAAGGATCCGAGGGCAGCCGCCGGTGACCAGGGGGAGTCGACCGGGGAACCCCCTAGGAAGAAGCGGGGGCATCCGCGTAAGCCTTCAGGGGAGTCTTGCGACTGTGGGTTGTTAGTTCAGATGGTGCAGAAGCCGCGAAAGGTGAAGGATTACCTAAAGGAGTTCTTGGAAACAGCCAAGATGTGTCAACCAAAACCGGCAGAGGAATGGTGCAGACTGTTTAAGGCAGGGCTCCGTGGAGACATTCGAGATGCACTTGTGGGCGTGCTGGAGCCCTTGGAGTTTGCGCTGGTTATTAGGATAGCTGGACAGGCATTGGATGCAGAGGAACAGTTGGCAGAGTTGCATGCAGCGACAGAGGTCGACCCCACCATCGGGGATGACGGGGATGTCGGAGACGCCGCATAGGACCCGGGTGCGGGCGGCTGGGCCCACGAGAGGGAGGGATGGAATGCCGCAGGCGGTGGCGGTTGGCTGAGTGACTAGGCGCATTTCTCTTGGGAGTAGGACTCGTGCGTTGATTTGATTTATTTCGTTGCATTTTATTGATTGTTGGTTTTGGTGTTATTTTCTTTTTATGGGCATAATGTGTTTGTACAGATGCCTTGACTTTTCTAAACTATTGTGGCCCTACTCCCCTTTTCATTTATGAAATTCATTGTTGGTTTTAAGATGGGCAAGTAAAAGTTTGAGCATGAACGATAATGAGAGCGAGTGTAGGATGAGTAAAATCTTTATGCTAAAGATCGAGTTTAGTCTAGGATCATCAGTCTCGAGGAGATAAACATATCGAAATGGTACTGATCATAGCCGCGACATAAGGTAACTTCAGCTAGTCGCTTCCTTCCTTCTCATGAAGATATTCCAACCGCCCTCTAATGGTTCCCAAAAGAAGAAGTTTGATGGCGGACCCTCTTCCGTTGGATCGAATCAAGCGGCAGTCGGATGTTTATTGAAAGTCATCGACTTTTCTCAACCCTTTCCGTCATAAACATGCTTGAGGCCATAGTCATTGATAGGTTGATAGCGTTACGAAAGAACTGTAGGAGGTGACTACCGTGAGGATCAAGCTGGAGAAGCGTTGCATCTGGTCATATATGTCGCTAACCCACACCGTATTTGGAGCAACAGATGATGGCAGATAAGAAGGCTTGCGAGCTGGGGAATCAGCTGGTTTCGAATTGTGTGAGCGACTTGGAGGACGAAAGTGGGAGTCCGAAAAAAAAAACGCCCCATTGTGTGCTACCTTCCACTGAGATTGTTATTCCTAACTCCGAGGAAGATGAGGAAGAGGTTGTTGTTTTGCTGAGAGTGAAAAGCCTAAAAACCCGTTTCAGTCGGGTCTTGTGCAGCCTCAGAAGAGTCGGGGTAAAGTGGAGCATGTGACGCCATTGTTCATTTTGAGGAGGATGTTTTGGGGAAGGGGAAGGAGGTGACTGCTGCCATTCCGGCCTTGGAAGGAGGGACAAAGTAGCAAGGGCCACCTCCTTGCCATAGAAAATGGTATGGTTACTGATAGAGGTGTGTATGTGGGACAAACGAGAAAGGAGAAGATTCCGGCATTAAGGAAGGAGGTAGTCAACGACAAGGGTGTCTATGTGGGTGTTGAGGATGATGTAAGTTATGATGAGTCTGAAGCAGCTGGGGGAAATCTTGGTAAAAATCTGGAACGAAAGAGCCATGTCAATAGTGACTTCCAAAGATGTGGAGTCCCCACGTAATGAACCAAAGACCGATGAAGTGGAAGACTGTGAGTACTCCTTTATACCAAAGGAAGACATGGGTTATGTTTGCTGCGTCTGCGGAGTTCTTGACAGAAGCATCTTAGACATCATCGATGTGAACTTCGGTAAAGCGAAAAGAAGCACGAGAGCATGTTGTAAAATTATGGGGATTAAGTTATTTGAAGAAGGGCTGGTGATAGGTAGACTTTCTGTTCACCCGACGCATGCAAGAAAGATGGAGCTTCATTGGGCAGAGGGATTCCAGCTCCCTTACTGCAACTTAGTAACAGAAGAGCCGGGTGGCTATACCGTGGCTCACACTCCAGTTGCTGGAGAACCTTCACGATCATCAGTTTTATGCAGAGCTTCCTTGCAAAGTATCTGCGGGACAAGCCACTCGCGGTGCTCCCAAAGTGATACAAGCCTAAGCTGTCAAACTCAAAAACACCTTGGATCAGAGTGATGGACTGTCCAACAAGAGGGGTGGTTTGAACAATCGATCTAATCGACTTTAAACCGGCTAGATGGAAGTGTTGATGATGATCTCGGATAGAAAAGGTTGTTGACTGAATCCACAATCAACCACGGATAAGAACACTAGATTCCACAAGCAATCTTAATCGCCAATCAAAGAGCCTAGTGATTCCACACAAGACTGAATGATCAAGATAACTCAAAGACACTAAGACTTTGAAGAAAAGAAACTGAAAATTTTATTAATTTTTGGGTAAAGATTCCGTGCTTCCAATGATAGGCCTAATGAGCTTATATATAATGCTCAGAACAAAGACTTAGAAAGCTAAACAAAATGGA
>OVBX01008059.1:0-10297 GCA_900406325.1 Erucastrum elatum
TCTCTCTCTTCTCCTCCGCCCCTTGCAGTGCCATTTTCACCAGTCTACGTGCAATCCCCTGCAAAAAATACACAATCAGTATATCTGTTTTTTTGCTTAAGCTAAACAATTGAGTGTAGCTCACGTTTCGTGGGTGGTTATGAACAATGTCAACAGCTTCTTGGTTGCTGATCTGTTCCCATAGTCCATCAGAAGCAACTATCAGAAACCGATCTTGTGGTTGGAGCTCATGCTCTTCATCGGCTCCCGGAGTCTATACTTTGAACGGTTCCCTGTTGAACTCCGCTTTCTTGAGATACACGTCACATATGGATCTAGTTATCTGAATAATGCCCTTTAGTATTGGCGGGAAGATATTATGTTCTAGATAAAGATAACTATGAGTTGATAACTATAAGATATACTCAACGTTAGTTAGAGATAAGGTCTGTGGCCGACTTGATTGTTGTATAAATATGTTGGCATTGCCGTTCTAATAAAACAAGTACTTTCGATATCTAAATCTACATAGTATCAGAGCAGAGATCCTTAAAACTCTGACTCAAATTAAAATTTTCGTGGCTTTCTTGTGTTAGAAGAAACACGATATGGCTGATTTACAAGTCGTCAAGAAGGATGAGAAGATCTCACCTTACACCTTGTACGGTTCCGATAATCCTGGCGCCGTGATTACCTCTGTTCTGTTGAACGGAGAGAATTACAATGAATGGTCTTCGGAGATGCTAAACGCACTTCAGGCCAAACGAAAATTAGGGTTCATCAAGGGTACTTTGACGAAACCTGATGCAGAGGACGTCAACTTGGAGAACTGGTTGACGGTGAACTCTATGATCGTTGGATGGATCCGAGCTTCCATCGAACCGAAGGTGCGCTCCACTGTGACTTACATTACAGATGCACATCAACTTTGGGAAGATCTGAAGCAACGATTCTCCGTTGGGAATACTGTACGTATTCATCAGTTAAAAGCAAAGCTTGCTTCGTGTCGACAAGAAGGACAGTCTGTGTTAGACTACTTTGGGAAATTGTCGGCGCTTTGGGAAGAGTTGCAGGTCTATCAACCTATTCATGTATGCTCCTGTGGAGCGGCTACAGCGATGGCCAAAGAAAAGGAACAAGAACGGATTCATCAGTTCGTAATGGGGCTTGATGATTCACGTTTTGGTAGTATGTGTACCAACGTTATTGGACTTGATCCTCTTCCATCTCTTGGTGAGATTTACAACAAGATGATCCGAGAAGAGCAACGTCTTGCAGCTACACGAGTTCGTGATGAGCAACAGGAAGCAGTAGGCTTTGTGGCTCGACAGAGTACATCATCAACCTCAAGCGACTCGTCCAAAACAGAGAATACAATTTTGAGGTCTTGAATGTTGTGCTCTCATTGTGGTAGGACGGGACATGAGAAGCGAGATTGTTGGCAGATAGTGGGATATCCTGAATGGTTCATTGAGCGCAATGCTGGTCGAGGTCAGAGCAGTGGTTCCAGAGGCAGAGGAGGTCGTGGCTCTGGAGGACGTGGTCGTGGACAAGCAAGTAATGCACACGCAACCAGCTCCAATTCTTCCTCTTTCACGGAATTCTCTCCTGATCAACTTCGGGCACTGAGTCAAATGCTTCAGTCAAAGGCTAATACTTCGAGTACTCCGGCGTCCGATAGACTTGCTGGTAAGAAAATTAATGGTGATGTGATACTCGACACAGGTGCATCTCACCACATGACCGAAGATCGGTGTCTTTTGACTGATATCGAGATTATTTCACCATGCTCAGTGGCGTTTGCAGATGGCAATAAAACACTGGCTGTACAGACGGGTTCTTTGCGATTGTCTGACAAACTTGTTTTATCTAAAGTCTTATACGTACCAGACTTGAATTGCACGCTTATCTCAGTTGCAAAACTTCTCAAGCAAACGAACTGCTTAGCCATGTTTACTGACTCTATTTGTGTGATACATGACCGTTTTTCGAGGACTTTGATTGGAGCCGGTGAGGAACGTGATGGTGTGTATTACTTTACAGATATTGTCTCAGCAAAGAGTCATCGAGCTTCTCTCAGTACGGATCAAGTTCTGTGGCATCGACGTTTGGGACATCCGTCTTTTTCTGTGCTTTCAGATTTGTCTTTTATTTCTTCTAAACCAGTTGGCTCCAGTCCTTGTGACATTTGTTTTAGAGCCAAGCAAACTCGTGAGATTTTTTATGACAGTATGAATAAAACAACAGAATGTTTTTCTCTTATTCATGTGGACTTATGGGGACCTTACAGAATCCCTTCATCTTGTGGTGCTGTTTATTTTTTGACCATTGTTGATGATTTCTCACGAGCAGTTTGGACGTATCTTCTTCTAGAGAAATCAGAAGTCAAGAATGTTCTTAAGAGGTTTATTAAGTACGCAGACAAGCAGTTTAGCAAGCCAGTTCGTGTGGTGAGGAGTGACAATGGAATTGAGTTCATGGTTCTCTCCTCGTATTTTAATGATAACGGCATCGTTCATCAAACCTCTTGTGTTGGGACACCACAGCAAAATGGCCGAGTCGAAAGGAAACATAGACATATACTTAATGTCTCTCGTTCTCTCTTGTTCTAAGCAAGTTTACCAGTCAGATTTTGGGGAGAAGCTATCTTAACTGCAGCTCACCTGATCAATCGAATGCCCACAGCCATTCATAAAGGACGTTCTCCTTACGAGGTACTTCATGGAACCAAACCAGACTATAAAACCTTGAGAGTGTTTGGGTCTGCTTGCTACACACATCGGAGGACTCGAGACAAAGACAAGTTTGGTCAACGCAGTAGGCTCTGTGTGTTTTTAGGATATCCTTTTGGAAAGAAGGGTTGGAAGGTTTATGATATCAATCGTGACGAGTTTGTTGTTTCTCGAGATGTTATTTTTTGAGAAGATATTTTTTCGTTTGCTGAGCCTAAGCTAACTCCTTCTCTACGGCCAAATCCAGTTCCCACTGATGATGACTGGGTGTTAGTACCGTCTGACGACAGGGGGAGCAGCAACATCGTTCCTGTTACTTCACAAACAGAAACAGAGTCTCCAATTGCAGCTGAGACCGAGACAGAACCAGTCAACACCACTGAGACAGCTCCGACGGTTAGCGAACCATTACCAACTTCGTCTCTACCAGTTCCTCCACCAGTGCAGTCTACTGTTCCTGAGACAGAGCACTCTGTTTCAACTTCTGTTTCAGAACCTGAGCAAATTGTACCAGAACCTCTTGGTAGAGGCTTGAGGGAAAAGACACAGTCTATTGCGTTGAAAGACTACCCCAGTTCCTCCACCAGTGCAGTCTACTGTTCCTGAGACAGAGCACTTTGTTTCAACTTCTGTTTCAGAACCTGAGCAAATTGTACCAGAACCTCTTGGTAGAGGCTTGAGGGAAAAGACACAGTCTGTTGCGTTGAAAGACTACCCCAGTTCCTCCACCAGTGCAGTCTACTGTTCCTGAGACAGAGCACTTTGTTTCAACTTCTGTTTCAGAACCTGAGCAAATTGTACCAGAACCTCTTGGTAGAGGCTTGAGGGAAAAGACACAGTCTGTTGCGTTGAAAGACTACCCCAGTTCCTCCACCAGTGCAGTCTACTGTTCCTGAGACAGAGCACTTTGTTTCAACTTCTGTTTCAGAACCTGAGCAAATTGTACCAGAACCTCTTGGTAGAGGCTTGAGGGAAAAGACACAGTCTGTTGCGTTGAAAGACTATTATCTTTACAATGTCACCGTAGCTCCTGATGGTAATACACACTTCACACCTCTACCGACTTCATCTTCCTCTGACGGTTCAGGTACTTCTCTCTACCCCTTATCTGATTATATCACTGACAATCAGTTTTCTCCTGGACATCGTGCTTTCTTGGTCTCCATTACCAGCGAAACAGAGCCAAAGAACTTTAAGGAAGCAATGCAGTTGAAAGTTTGGAGAGACTCAGTGGGGAAAGAGATTATTGCACTAGAAGATAGTCACACTTGGGACATTACGGACTTGCCACCTGGTAAAGAAGCCATTGAATGTCTCTGGATCTTTAAGATCAAGTTTAACGCGGATGGAACAATTGAATGCCATAAGTCACGTCTGGTTGTGAATGGAAAGAGTCAGGTGGAAGGAGAGGACTACAAGGAGACGTTTGCTCCAGTAGTCAAGATGACTACAGTCCGTTCCTTGCTTCGTTTGGCAGCAGCTAATCAGTGGGAAGTGTATCAAATGGACGTTCATAATGCCTTCCTCCACGGAGACCTTGATGAGGAAGTTTATATGAAGTTACCACCAGGATTTCGACATACTCATCCCAACAAAGTTTGTAAGCTTCACAAATCTCTTTATGGATTGAAACAGGCTCCAAGATGTTGGTTCAAGAAACTGTCGGATGCATTGCTCCAATTTGGTTTTGTTCAGTCGCGTGAGGATCACTCTTTGTTCTCACTCTCGTAAAGGGATTGAGCTTCGAGTTCTTGTATATGTCGACGACCTGTTGATTTGTGGCAACAATACTCACATGCTCCAGAGGTTTAAGGATTACTTGGGCAGGTGTTTTAAAATGAAAGACTTAGGGAAGCTTAAGTACTTTCTTGGCATCGAAGTAAGTCATGGGCCTGAGGGAATTTTTCTCTCACAACGAAAGTACAGCCTTGATATTGTTACTGATACAGGAAATCTTGGTTCCAAACCTGCTTTGACACCTCTCGAGCAGAATCACAAGTTGGCTGAGTCTAAATCACCGCTGCTAGTCGATCCAAAGAAGTATCGAAGACTCATGGGACGACTGATCTATCTCCTCAACACTCGCCCTGACCTCTGTTACGCAATTCATATACTCTCACAATTTATGAAGGCTCCAAGAGAAGAACACTGGCAAGCAGCTCTTCGTGTAGTTCGGTTCCTGAAAGGAACACTTGGACAAGGGATCATTCTCAAGTCTGACTCAGACATTCCTCTTACCATTTATTGTGATGCAGATTGGGGAGCTTGTCCCTTGTCTAGGCGTTCTCTTAGTGCTTTTGTGGTAATGCTTGGTGGCTCTCCTATTTCTTGGAAAACGAAGAAACAAAAGACGGTGTCGCACTCATCTGCAGAAGCAGAATACAGATCCATGGCTGCAGCACTCCGAGAAATCAAGTGGGTTCGACGACTTCTAGCTGACCTTGGTGCAAAGCAGACACAGCCTACACGTTTCTTCTGCGACAGTAAGGCTGCTATACACATTGCAGCGAATCCTGTGTTTCACGAACGAACGAAGCACATCGAATCCGATTGTCATTCAGTACGTGATGCAGTTAAAGATGGGACTATTGTTACTCAGCATATACGAACAGAGTCTCAGATTGCAGACATTCTAACTAAAGCATTAGGAAGAGCTACATTTCAGAATCTAGTATCCAAGTTGGGCATTGTGAATCCACACTCTCCAACTTGAGGGGGAGTATTGGCGGGAAGATATAATGTTCTAGATAAAGATAACTATGAGTTGATAACTATAAGATATACTCAACGTTAGTTAGAGATAAGGCCTGTGGCCGACTTGATTGTTGTATAAATATGTTGGCATTGCCGTTCTAATAAAATAAGTACTTTCGATATCTAAATCTACATTTAGATACACGTCACCTATGCATCTCCTGTCGAACAGATTCTATGCTCACATTATGTTCCGCGAGAGCTGAAGCTCAACGATCTCACCCGTGGCCTTCACGGCCTTTCAAAGGACTGCACGTGAATCTTCACGGCCTTCACGGCATTTAACACCCACAAGGCAGCAAGATTCAACAGCTGCAATCTGTGGCTTCACTGGCTATTGCCTTGTCACAACCCCTAAAAACCACCCTTTTTCTGTTGCTTCGTATGCTTTTCTGATTACATCCATCGACATAGAGCCCTGCTCTGCTGCAATCCTACAGATATTTACAAGACTTTTTTAGTGTTGGTCCATGGACTACAAATGATTCATAGTTTACTCACACTTTAGATGCTGAAAGAGATGATCGTTTACAAAGCGTGGGGTCTCAGGGCCGCCATGACCGTCATAGATGCCAACAAAAGTTCCGTAAGGACCAGAAGAATCAAGTGTACTCAAAGGGCCAGACTCAACTTGGCTCTGATCCTCGAGAAGGTTGTTGGCCTGAACAACCGCCACTGAGAACTTGCCGAGTAGGTGGTGAGAAGACTCTTTGTACCAGAGGATTCCATGTTGTTTCCCTGTTGAAGGATCAAAGGAAGAAGAAGGCCAGAGACAAGCACAAATATAGTTACTATATTATCGCTCAAGGGTGTTCAATCCGGATATGGATTCGGTTTTCTCAGCTTTTTGTTTCTCGGTTTTTTGGTTTATAAAAAAATAGTTACTATATTAAAATTATATACTTTGGTTCGGTTTATATACTGTTGGTTTTCGGTTTATTCGATTTTATAACAGAAAACCATAAATATAATTATCTTTTAAAATATTTTGTGAATTTTAATTTATATGATTAGCTATCGGTTTTAATATAATGTGGCAATATTTTGGTTTTTGAATAATCTGTTTTTTATTATTTAAATAATCAGTAAACATATTTAGTCAATAATAGTAATAATTTTATAGAATAAAAAAAAGAAATATTAGCAATCCATAATACTGTTAAACAAAAAAGTAAATATTGTGTTTTTAATTAAAAAAATAATTTTGAACTTAAAATAAAATATTAGATTACTAAAATAAATATTTAAGTATGAGGATCATATCAATAAAATAAATCCAGTATATATTTTTAATTATATTATATAATTTACACATACTTATATTATTATATTTTAATTGATAGGTTTATTCGGTTTGATTGGTTTATATATCAAATCATATCCATATATCGCGGTTTCTTAAAAATGACACCCATTCGGTATATTCGGTACTACCAATTCCCAACCACTTTCTTTATTTTGATTTTGTTCAGTTTTAATTGATTTGGTTTTATCGGATTGAACACCTCTACGACTCAAATGCTTCTAACCAGACAATTCAATTCAATCCAGTCCCTAGTTTACTACCGGATCATACTTTCTAAACTTAACCCCTTCTCTTTCCTCAAATTGACTTTTTTGTTCTTCTGACTTTGCCAAACAATCCTCTAACTTTCTGATAATTTCAATTTTATACACTAACTAATCTCTTTTGCTACGCGGTTCTTATTAAGTAAGTATATGAAGGTTTTTATTAGACGAGAAGTTTCATGAAATAGAAATAATGTTTGTTGCATAAATGATAACGAAGATAGTATGATTCCGTTATGATAGATCCGAATGGATGTTCATAAAACACCTAAACGGTAGTTCAAGTGCAAAAGATTCCGAAAGAGAACGATCTTTCCCAACAATGAACCAAAACAAATTACAGAGAGATTCTTTAGCAAGAACCCTAAAAGGGAGAAGATGATCTAACAAACTGTTTACAATTTTCTTGATAATTCTCCAAGGGAAAGCGTCTTCTGTTTTTATACTTCTTGTTGCTCTCTTTCATTTAGCTGACGTGTCCAATGACGTGTCTCACTAAAAGCATTCCCTGTATCAATAAATAAGATGAGAAGAAAAGGAAAGAGAGGTGTGTTGTGTTGGTCGAAGAAGATTGATAGTTTAGATAAAATAAAATTGGAAGTTGGAATATCTGTGAGTGATTGAAAGAGGAGACACGTGATGTTGGATAAGCTTGGAGTTAACGTAAGCATATCCTAATTATATGAAGTTTGTGTTTATCTATAAAAGATTAGAAAATTATGGAAGTGATTACTAATAGGTTTAGGTTTTATCATTACCTATATAAGAGGATGAAAGTTGTAAGGGATGAATTACGAATTGTGTGAAAGTAATTGATCAATAATACGAACGAGTACTTGTGAAAGATATCTATTCTCTTTTGTTCTCGTGATCCTCTGTTTTGGTGTTCTCTGTTTTCTAGATTTGGTATCAGAGCAATCAGAAGAGAAGGAAATCGTGATACGAAGAACGAAACATGGCCGACATCAAAGACGAATGTGAAACCAGCACAAAGGAAACCGAACCTTCATCCATCAAGTTTCCTATGCTCAATGCTTCCAACTACATTGTATGGGCTATGCGAATGAGAGTTGCCCTAAAGGTTAATGAAGTCTGGGAAACGATCGATCCGGGAAGCAAACATGAAAAGAAAAATAATCTTGCGATTGCACTAATCTTCCAGTCGATTCCAGAAGCCCTGACCTTACAAATAGGAAACCTCGATTCAAGTAAGGCAGTGTGGGACGCGATTAAAGCATGGCATGTTGGAGCTGAACGAGTACGGGAAGCTCGACTACAGAAATTGATGACATATTTCGACAAACTTAAGAGAAAGAAGAAGACATTATTGATAGCTTTGTCAGTAAGTTAGCTGAGATCTCGTCAAAAACAACTTCTCTCGGAGAAATAATAGATGAACCAAAGCTAGTGAAGAAATTCTTGAAGACCTTACCCCGAAAGAAGTTTATTCACATGGTTGCTTCACTTGAACAGATGCTAGACCTCAATACAATAAATTTTGAAGACATACTTGGCAGAATGAAAGCATATGAAGAGCGACTAAACGAAGAGGAAGAAGAAGAGCAAAACAACGATCAAGAGAAACTCATGTATGCAAATTATGAAAATTACGGAGCTAGTAGAGGAAGAGGACGAAGTGGACGAGGAAGCTGGAGAGGTGGAAGAGGCCGAGGTCGTTTTGGAGGTTTTTATGCACAAAAGGAAGCGTATAATCAAGGATAGTACGGAGCTAAGGAAAAAAGTCATATCACTTGTTTCAACTGTGAGAAACTTGGACACTACGCTTCAGAGTGTCCAGATGAGAAGCTTAAGCTGCAAGAAACAGTTGAGAAAAAGGATTTAGCTGATGAATTTATGATGCATGAGGTTGTATACCTCAATGAACAGAAGGTGAAACCAGGTGACTTCGAGGTCGAGCAAGGAATGGAGAACATGTGGTATCTCGACAACGGAGCTAGCAATCATATGAGCGGAAACCGTTTGTTGTTCTACAAGGTTGACGATGGCATAACTGGTATGGTTCGGTTCAGAGATAACTCTCGTATCGAGATCAAAGGAAAGGGATCTATAAGGTTTGTGATGGAAGGAGGTGAGAAGAAGATACTAAACAATGTATACTACATACCAGGGTTGAGAAGCAACATAATAAGTTTAGCACAGGCCACCGAAGTAGGTTGTGAAGTTAACATGAAAGAAGACGTGCTTAGATTAATGGACAAAACATGTCAACTAATGATCAAGTGCACCAGAGCTAAAAACCGGTTGTACAAAGTTTTTCTACAAGCGGATGTCCAACACTGTCTGTTGATAGAGTCGTCTTCTCCAAGTTTTAGGTGGC
This sequence comes from Erucastrum elatum, assembly GCA_900406325.1. Classification (NCBI taxonomy): domain Eukaryota; kingdom Viridiplantae; phylum Streptophyta; class Magnoliopsida; order Brassicales; family Brassicaceae; genus Erucastrum; species Erucastrum elatum. The sequence goes on from OVBX01008059.1 coordinate 9,373, forward strand.
ACAATCGCTTGGGTCATCTCAACAATGACACGATGAAGATGATGATGAATACAAAAATCATTGTTGGGATGCCTAACATATCAGTGGATAAAGAAACTTGTGTGTCATGCTTACGAGGGAAACAGACCAGGAAGCCATTCCCACAATCCACCACGTACAGAGCAACACAACAGCTTGAGCTCATCCATGGTGACCTGTGTGGACCTATCACGCCCCCGACACCAGGAGGAAAACGCTATGTCTTCGTATTGATAGACGATATCTTCGTATTGATAGACGATTTTTCAAGGTACATGTGGACAATACTACTAAAGGAGAAAAACGAAGCGTTTGAGATGTTCAAAGTTTTCAGGAAGATTGCAGAACAAGAAACAAAAACAATGGTGAAAACATTCAGAACCGATAGAGGTGGTGAGTTTCTCAGCAACGAGTTCAAGGACTACTGCGATAAGACTGGAATTAATAGACAAATGACAGCTCCCTATTCACCTCAACAGAACGGAGTCGTTGAACGACGAAACCGTACCCTGCTTGAGATGACTAGAAGCTTGCTCAAGGACATGAGTGTTCCAAACACGTTGTGGGGGGGGAAGCATTAAGACACGCCACCTATTTGATTAACAGAATAGCAACGAGATCTCTGGTGGACCAGACACCGTATGAAGCTTTGAGGAACCGACGTCCGAACATTGAGCATTTAAAAGTGTTTGGTTGTGTGTGTCACGCAAGAACAGAGTCTGTGGGAAGGAAGAAACTTGATGATCGGTCCATAACTTTAGTGCATCTAGGAATAGAGCCTGGCACAAAAGCTTATCGCCTTGATGATCCAGAAAGTAAAGAATCGTGGTAAGTCGTGACATATGATTTGAGGAAGAAAAACAATGGGACTGGAACAAGAGTGATACGAAGGTTGGTGATGACTCGG
>OVBX01008060.1:0-10296 GCA_900406325.1 Erucastrum elatum
AGCGAAACAAATCCAGGAAGATTGTACTATTGCTGTGCAAAAGGATATCATAAGGTTAGTTATGGTTCTTATTTCCCATGTTCGGAAACGTAATACTTAGATATGGTTACATTGGTGAAAACAAAATCATTTATTCAAATGGGCGGATGAGTGCTTGGTGGAAGAGGTTGAAGATATTAAGACAGTGATAAATGGCATGAATAGAGACATCTCGGAGTTGCGAGTTAACGTTGCTCGGTTGGCGAATGGAGTAAAGACAGAATCTGAGAGAAAATGAGGCGAATGTTTGAGTGAGAGTCGGTGTTTGAGGAATGTGGTTGTTTGTGTGGCTGGAATGGCGATACTTTGCTACTACTACTTCTCTCTTTAGTCATGTTTTGTCATCATAAGTCAGCTTTCGCATGTTATGTAAATCAGCCTTTATTAACTTTTAATTTGTTTTAACTCAGTCATATGTAAACAAAACTATGCGTTTATTAATATATAACTCAGCCGTTAAATCAACTTGATAAAAAGTGAGAATGTTTTGTTACCTCTGGTAAATGACATAAATAGCTTTTGGTTAGTTTTATTTACTTTATGATTTTTAAACATTTGGTAAATTTTAAAATATTTTTATCACATTGTCTCCTTCTCAGATAGTCTCATCAACCAGTAACATTGATTGACAAAACAATTACAAAAAAACATTGTCGGAAACGGAGAAAGAACCGTAAGGATACGAAATCGCCGTCGACATTGTGTTTACTTCCTCTTCCTAAAAATAATTGTGAGATCTCCGTTATCGTTATCGTTCATTTGTACGAAATCGTCTTCGCCGCATTCATATCTTCAAGTTCGTCTTTTCGAAGGATGTCGTGACATTAAATATTGATTTGGGGGTTTTGTTTCGTCTGAGTTAGTACTGAGTTAGGGCTATGTTTCAAGTGAGTTAGGGTGTAGTTGTGATTAGGTTATTGATATGTTGTGGCTGAGTTATTTTTATGTTGTGGCAGAGTTATTGTTATTTTTTCCCTGAGTTACTGTTATGTTTTGTCTGAGTTATTTTAATGTTGTGGCAGAGTTATTGTTATATTTTCATTGAGTTATTGTTATATGTCATGACTGAGTTATTGTTTGTTTATTTGTTCAAATGGATGTTTCTGATGTTTAATCACGGGGTTACCCTCCAAGATTTTATCCTGTAGGGCCTTCTAACCTAGAAAAGAAAGACATTAATCACAATTTTCGTTCACGAGATTTACCTCATATTATAGAAACACTAGGAGAGAATGTATGAAAAACACTAGAAGAACATTAACCTCAGCCTTTAAATAGCATTTAATCAAATAACAGAAAATAGCATACATACCGGCATAGCAAATAACATAAGAATATAAGTTTTGATACATTACATCTTCACCAATTTCTTGTGTCCCTATAAAGGCTAACCGGTTCAAATTCACGTAAGAATAAGGCGATCTCTTTGAGCCACAAACAGTGGGGACACATGTTGTCATCCTTAGTGATATCAATGTGTCACAAGCAGGGACAGTGTCGCTCCACAGGATTTCCGCATTGGCAACTGTAGAACTTAGGAAGAATATGTGATATGAACATGGCCATTCTTTCTTTGAACTCGGGTGTGTGCCACAAACCCCAAGCCCATTTGACAGATTGCACTAGTTTCCCGATCCTGTCAAGTGATTCTATTGGAATACGAGATAAATAATTCCCTTCACCCCAAAAGATTGCTCGAGTCATTGCGTGTGTATACACAACACGCTCATAACCTGCATCTGCTGCACGCTTCATGAGAGAAAGCCCATCTTCATTAAGGTCGAAGGAGTAGAAAAGTTGTACACCCTTTATATAAAGCGTGCTTGGATTTCCCTCAGCGTAGCAAGCTTTCAACAACTCAGAAGGCATATTGAGTCCCCAGGGAACAAATAAGACATCGAGGAAATGGTAAACCCCACGCCTCTCTGCTAACGCCTTCATCGACCTCGACGATGCTTTACGGCCATAGAGATCTTGGATGGAGTTACGGGCCACACGTTCAACCACTACCGCCTGAATTTCTTCAGGCAATTCAAGAAGAGGGAAAAAATCCATCTACACTAACTCAGCCTATAAGTGATTTAGAGAGATAGAGAAAATGTGTAATCATTGACTGCTGAGAGTCCGATTGTTCTCAGTACCTTATTTATAATTCAGCCAACTCAGCCGAAACATGATTCGCGACGGTTGGGATTTCACGTGAATTTTAATAAATCAAAATTAATATTAAGCGTGTGNTCGCTCCAATCAATTATGCCGCCCTTTATTAGGCGTGTGAAAATAAGTCAAAGTTCAAACTAATAAGAAGACCTTTATACTATCGAGACAATAAAATTTTCGTTAATGGAGTTTCTTGTTAGGTTGAGTTAATTCAGTCCTATGTTTTAATCAAAGCATTTAATAACCATGAAATTAAATTAACTCAGCTATAAAAACAAATAATTCAGTCTTCAAATAGCATTTACCTAGCCTAAAAAACAATTAACTCAGCCTTAGAAACAATTAACTCAGCCCTTAAATAGATTTTACTTAACCGTAGAAAAATTAACTCAGCCTCGAAATAGATTTTATGTTGCTTTAGGAACCATTAACTCAGTCTTCAAATATATTTAACTTAGTCAATGAAAAAATTAACTCAGCCTTTAAATAGCATTTAATAAAATATTCGAAAACAACAACTTAGCCATAGAATATTAGTCTCGACATACATAATGTCATAGCAAATAACATAAAAAGATAAGTTTTGATACATTACATCTTCACCACTTCTCTGTGTCCCTTAACAGGCTTATCGGTTCAAAATCACGTAAGAACAAGCTGAGCTCTTTGATCCAGAAACAGCGGTTACACATGTTATCATCCTTAGTGACATCAATGTGCCACAAGTAGTGACATTGTCGCTGCACAAGATTTGCACATTGGCATCTGTAGAACGATGACATTAAAAAGGAAATGAACAGGACCTTATGCTCGCGAAAATAACAGCATGTGTTAACACTAACTCAGCCGTTATGCATATCAGAGTCGAAAAGATGCTTTCCAAAGGACATGAATTGTCTCGTAGTAGAAGAAATGCTTTCCAAAGGACATGAATTATCTCGTAGTTGAAGAGTTGCTTTCGTAACGACTCCAATACATCATTTTTTATCTATAAATACAGATCGCACAATGTCACAAATCCAAACCCTCATTAAGTGATCAAGTGGCAATGGAAGGATCGAAAAGATCGATGAAACGTCCTATGGAGGATGTATATGGAGCGGATGCTGTTGAAGGTTATAACAAAGGGGAAATGGAACCGACAGAGCATTACAGGGCACTTCTCCGCTTGGCCAAGGAACAAAGGCAATCTAAATCTGAATGGAACGACGCCTCCAGCAAAGAAAATTCTATTGCTGCGCGCATGAAATTGCTTGATGCCATTATCAAGGCCGAATGCAAATTTGACCTCGTGGCTGAGTTGGAGACACTTACTTGCTCAGCATTGTGAAGCCGAAGCAGAGTTGGGTGTTGTGAAGGTCATCGACCCTAACTGATGTAAGCTTCATGAAAAATGGATGCTGGATGATTAATCTCATGTCATCAACTTCTCTTTTATTTTTATGTTTTTAAAGACCGGATTTGTATGTACTATTTAACACGCATCATATTTTATTTTCTACCCAATTCATATAACTCAGTCGTGACATAAATTAACATAAATCAGTTTTTATGCATCAATAACTCAGCAAGACGGTTCGTTTATCCAGACTAGTGTAAATCGAGACCATTATTATGCGCGTGATCAAATTAAGTTGCCATGAGTAATTTAATATTAATTTCCTACATTCGTAGCCAAAAGTTACAATAATTATGTACGTGTTATCTCATAAAGTTACATAGGGCCTATTAAAGACAAACATTTTTCGATGTTTTCCTCGACTCTAATTGGCCAGTAAGATATACGACTTAAATCATGAAAACATCGAGAAGATATAAAAACATGAAAAAACGTCAAAAACTCAATAATTATTCATAGGACATGAAAAACAACAGCCCGGCCATAAGTATTAACTATTAAAATCAACAACTCAGACGTAAGAAAAACATGAAAATCAACAAATCAGTCGTAATACAAAAACATTAAAACCATAAACTAAGCCATAATACAAAAACATGAAAATCCCTACAACACTTGCTTACATCGGACAAGTTTTCGCATTATGATCTAAGAAAAATAGGATGAAATCTTCTTTAGAAGTTGCACTATCAACTTCGAAAACAGATTTCATCCTATTTCATACTACTAATTCAAAATAACTCAGCCGTTAAAAAAGGTAACTCAGCCTTAGTAAACAATAAATGAGCCCAGGTTAACACTAACTCAGCCGTTACGCATATCAGAGTCGTAGAGATGCTTTCCAAAAGATATGAAAAACAACAGCCCGGCCATAAGTATTAGCTATTAAAATCAACAACCCAGACGTAAGAAAAACATGAAAATCAAAAAATCAGCCGTAATACAAAATCATTAAAGCCATAAACTAAGCCATAATACAAAAACATAAAAATCCCTACAACAACCCAGACGTAAGAAAAACATGAAAATCAACAAATCAGTCGTAATACAAAAACATTAAAACCATAAACTAATCCGCAATACAAAAACATGAAAATCCCTACAACACTTGCTTGCATCGGCCAAGTTTTCGCATTATGACCACTATGTCTACATCGAGAACATGTGTGCTCTTTCCTAGGAAGTTTGTTTGATAGTGCAACTTCTAAAGCAGATTTCATCCTATTTTTCTTCGGTTTGTCTGGTGGTTGACGTACAGTCGGGGGCAAGCAGGGTTGGTTAGCCACGAGTTCTGGAACAGGTTGTGCTGAATCAATCGGCATGACCGATTCAGCGTATGCGCTAACCAAATAATTGCTGGTATAGTAAGGACTGCACAGGGATATACGAGAAACATTCATGTACTCCGCCGCTGCGATTGCGTGTACACATGGTAATTTCTCGAGTTCGAAACGGCGACATGTGCACTTTCGCTCTACCAAATTAACAACATGCAAAGACTCTCGCCGGAAGATCCATATTTAACTTCAGTGTGATGATCATCAATCCTCTGTACCGCCAAATCTCTGGTGGTAGTTACACGACCCTATTAATATATAATTAATGTGAAACGACTGACTTAGTACATCTCAAGGGCTGACTTAAGAGCTGTAAAGACTGACTTATGAATTTAAAGGCTGACTAATTTTTTTAAAGGCTTACTTACATGTAGTAGTTTCTCCACACCACGCGTAAGCGTGGTTCGCTGCGATCTGGCATCTTTTCTTCGTTCAGAAAACCATCTGGTCATCATAACCGGTATCGATTATAATATCCGAACAATGTTAAGACCTCTAGCATTCGACAATGCTTTGTTCATTGATTCTGCTATGTTCGTAGTCATCTAACTGTACCTCTCACCCGGGAAATGAACAAGCATCCACAGTTGGACATCAGTCCTTTGGAGGTAACCGTGGAGTGCTCGATTAATCGCTTCAATCTCCTCGAATATCTGAGTAAAGTCAGACATCCTAAAACATCTCGCCGCTTTCTTCACCAAACGAAATGCATCTTTTCTTTTGTACCATCCCAGTATATTCTTATATAGATGGTACGTGCAAATTCCATGAGAAGCAAGCGGATACACATTTGTAATTGCTTTCCCAATCGAGTTATGCCTATCCGATATTATCGCAAGACCGTCGTCGTCAGGATCAAAAGTTTTAGTTGCGCAAAAAATCAATGCCAGGAATTATCATTTTCAGTGTCAACCACTACGAAGGCTATTGGAAAAATCTGAAAGTTACCATCCTGAGCTAGTGTTGTGAGAAGCGTCCGTTTGTATCTACCATTAAGAAACGTACTGTCGACAACCACAATTTTTCGCATGAAAGGAAACCCATTTACGCTCGCACCAAACGCAAGAAACACATACATGAATTTTTCATTCTCATCGATTTGAAGACGCGCAACTGTACTCGTATTTTCCCTTATTATCATGTATAAGTATGAAGTCAAGCGTTCAAACCTACTCTCAGGTGTTCCCTGATCGATTTCCCTTGCAAATTTCAGCGTCCGGTAGGATTTCCAATAATCCATCTTTTCACATGAAAAACGATACACATAACTCAACCACATCATACAATTAAGTCAGTCACAACGTAAAACTAATTCAACACTATTTTAACATAACTCGTCCGCATTGTGTAAATATATCAGCCTCTACGAAACACATATTACTCAGTTGTTTCGTAAACATAACTCAGTTACACCAAAGTAATTACTTATACACCAAACTGTTTAGTGATAGCTATTTCAACTCTCGTAGAGTGAACGGCCGGACCAACGTCGCCGAGAAAGTTCTTGTACAACTCTCCTAAAATATCTGGTGTTGCATGTCGACATCGATTAAAACGCTCAGTTGTAGAACATGTATTATTCGATTCGTAAATACAAACATAGAACGCCGGGGATTCCCCTTTGGTAGAAGCACGAACCCTCAAGATACATCCATCAACCCAATACTTAACAATAAATAATGTTCGGGTTGATATGTCTACATCATAATCAAATCGATCCTTCACTGTAAGAAGTTTCGGTCGTCTCTCCAAATCGACTTTACTCTCATATCGTTGCCCTACTGCAAGATTTAACGACGACATCTCCAACCTTAGAAGAACATCCTCACTCTCTTTAGACCCGCCCATCGAGAAGTTCTGATATATCTTCTTGGGAGGTATTGTTGGTGACTCTTCGCCTTCTAAAGGAGACTCACCGTATAAGCTGAAGTTATCATCTTTCGATGACGCACCGTCTGAGTCGTCGAACATATTAAATCGGCTATCAAATTCATCGTCTTCTTCGTTTTCTTTGCCTGTTTCATCTTCTCCGCTTACGTTCTGATTTTCTCCTTCCATAATACTAGAGCAATCAATGTCATTGTCCTCTTCTTCCTTCTCCGAACTGCAACCATCGTAACTCCCACTGTAATTATCGTCTCTGGACTCAACTTCTGACGCTTCTACTTCTGAGTTAAACTGAAGTTTGTTTTAGTCTTCTCTCTTGCTCTGTCGTCCTTGTTCTCCGTAATCTCAACACAAAGACGTAGTTGTTCGATTTTCTTTAGGGTTACAAAACCTTGCAACTGGCGAGTATTGGACACATACACTGGTGGAGTGTCGTGCGCCATTGTTTTCAATGATTTATTCGAGAACATGTAGCTTAGCTGAATATGATCGCTCATTTCATTCAATTTGTAAATCATCGAGAACAGACTTTGCGAAATCGTCATGTGTAGAGTTCTCATCTAAATGGAGAACTCTACACCCTCTACTATCAGCGTTGAATACATATTGGTTTTTCTTAATCCAGTTACCGGAAATAATAATAACCGGATCCATAACCAACTGAGATAGATGAAGAAGAGAAATAACAGATATGAAATGGGAGAAATATGAACAGCTGATTAAAACCTAGTTTTGAAGTTCTTTTGTTACTGATGACATGGAAAATCCGAATTGATGACATGGCAGCTGACATGGAAAATCGATTTTTCAGCCACCAAAATAATATATAACTCAGACACCTTAAGTCAGTCCTCATGTAGTAAGTAAGTCTGCCGAAACGTGGATACTAGTTCAGTAATTAATCTTTTTTGATAACCCAGCTGTAAATAGGATGAAATACAATAGGCCAACCATATCGTTTAACAATTCAGCCGTAAAACAGTATTATTCTAGTAATTAATCTTTTGCTAATAATTCAACCGCAATATAGCTGAGTTTCATGTTAAACCATCCAGTTTTGGCTGATTTAAAATAACTCAGCTGTCAAACATCTCATAACCCAGCCATTCGGTGTTCATTAACTCAGCCGTGTGTATATAACTGAGTTGTGTCTTTACTACGACTCAACCAAATTTTCCAGAAATCAATCCATCGATGATTAAGTCAGCCGTAACGTCTGTACGTAAGTCAGCCGTTGTCCAATAATTCAACCAGATTCATATAACTCAACTCTTACGTGTGGATTACTTATCGTCTTAAATCAGCTTTTTTTACTAAGTCAGATATTTTAATATAAGTCAGCCGAAACTTATACATATACCAGCCGTAAAGAAAGACATATTCTTTTACGGCTGACTTATTGAAAACACGGAAGTGTATTCCTACGTGTCATCGGATTTTTGCTTACGTGGCGTTAAAAAGTAATGGCATTCTCGTAAATATGTTTTTTCTCATAACTTGGATAAAAGGCACGTTTGGCATTTAAAAAATGCCAGTAATAAAAAAAAAGATTTGTATGGTTCTGGTCATAAGTCCTAAAATATATAATATCTGAGTAAATTTCCCTATATATAAAGTAGATTTTTCTCTCTTCTTGGGACATGTGGAATGGGACTTTGTTGACATGTGTCCCCTTCTTATATCTCTTTACATTTTAAGATATTTTTTTTAGATTATTACAAATTGGTTCACCACATTCTAATTGTACAATAGCCAATCATTTTCACAATAATCATCATTTTTTAAAGTTTGATAATCCATTTTATTAATTGCATAATACAAAGTGAATAAAATAATAAATAAAATAATATAAATAACTTTTTATTTTTAATTTATTCACAGCTAAAAATACCATAAACTTCACTAATTAGCTATTGCTAATTTATATTATTTTATTTACAAATTATATATTTATTTTCATATTGACCAAGTTAAGAAAAATAAACTAAAAACACAACTCATGATCGAAACATAAAATCTCTGAGAAAAACAAAATGCTAAAGACACACTAACTAATTAAATGTTTAGAATTAAAACGATATCAAGAACAAAAATTAACTTAGTTCACTTTATCATAGAATGTTTTAGTTATAACAAGGAAATTTCGGAAAAGAGTAGAAAGATAAACTCTGAGACAAAGCATCTTTCGAATACAAAAAAACACGATCAAAGATCAATACAAAGAACCAAGAAAGCGTGTGAGAGCAAAAATATTCAATAGAAAGCAAAAATCACCATGAAACAAGAAAACAAATATTTGACACACCATAAGCGCAGCCACCAACTTAGATGTATGAAGCACCTCACAAACTAAACAAGCACAGAAAAAACGTTCATACCAACAGAGAACCACAAAACTCTAGATAAAAAAAGATACAAATTCTGAGAATCTATCTTCGCATACTTATACTAAGAAAACACACAAAAGCAAGAGAAGTAAACATACAGCCTGAAGGAGGGAGAATGAAAGTTAACCACCAAGAAACTAAAAAACCAAACTTGAGACCAGACACAACATTATAAATCTACAGAGCATACACGAAAAAAAAACACTATCTAAACATGTAGTCGCAAATTTGGCAAAATAGAAAGCCACTAGAGACGCGCGCAGTGATGAAATAAGCAAATCGTGGAGCCAACCTCAAACTATGAAAGAGAGCATAGAAGTCTGATGATCAAAAACCAGATCTTGAAAACCAACCGAACATGAATTATCGACGGTAAGCTAACGAAGAAGAAATCAACATCAAAGACGACTAGACTCTGATCCAACCTAAGGAGATGCACTTCCGAACATCAACAAAAATCTAACTAAGAAAAAGAGCAGCCAATATTGACCGAAACAACCTATAACGCTGTGACTAACAACCACACAACATGAAACTTATAACACTGTGAGTAACAACCGCACACCTATAACGTTGTGAGTAACAACCACACAGCATCAAACTTATAAACCCAATCTATAACAAATACCAAACAATATAAGGAAGAAAAGACACACATAGGTGAGTATTTTTTGGTGAGGGTGAGAAGCAAAGCACAAGAAAAAGGTAAACGAAATACATAGATAGTCACGGCTAAATGTCAAAATATGGAGAGAGAACACAAAACATCTCAAAGAATATTGTTCAAATAATTCAAATAAAAAATAAAATATAATTTATAACGTTAAACTGTTAATCTTAAAAAAACAAATGCTAAGTTATTAAAATTTAATATGTTTTACATCAGAAGTTTTACTATTATATACAAAACATATTATTGAAAAACACAAATACATAATATATAAGTTTATCACCTATTACGATATAACACAATAAAACATTAAATAATGTTCTTAACAAAAAGAGATGGCCAAATAATTACATCAACCAAAAAAAATTACTCAACAACAATAAATATCAAAATTTTCAAATTCTTAATACTAAGATT
>OVBX01008062.1:0-10296 GCA_900406325.1 Erucastrum elatum
TAATTTCAGTGGCATACCATTGTAAATAAAACTGAAAACTAAGGGTTAATTTATATATGTATTTCAATTTTAATAATATATATATATATATATATTTTTTAATTTAAACATGTCTCTTTTTCTTTTTTGAAACTGGACATATCTCTTTTTTTTAAACTAAAAAACATGTCTCTTCTTCTCTATATATCATGTGAAAATTGACAAGATTATAACAATGATTTCATCTAAAGCTTGCGTGTTTATTAAAGTGTCTTTTGAATCTGTTTCTAAAAAATTATAATATCTGTAAACTTGAAAACACATCACATAGATTTTGTAAAAATTAGATTCAGANTGGACATATCTCTTTTTTTTTTAAACTAAAAAACACGTCTCTTCTTCTCTATATATCATGTGAACATTGACAAGATTATAACAATGATTTCATCTAAAGCTTGTGTGTTTATTAAAGTGTCTTTTGAATCTGTTTCTATAAATTATAATATCTGTAAACTTGAAAACACATCACATAGATTTTGTAAAAATTAGATTCAGAACCTTATATAGTTTGAGATGGTTGAATTTATACACACAACTGTCCATAATTTTTTGGGCAAAAAAATATATATATATTAACTATATAAAACATAATTATATTTACAGTCTACTCCCACATCAAATCATCAGCAATAACATTATGCTATTTCTCATGATATTGGTGCTGCTTTTTCCGTCCAATGTTGAGAGATCATCATTGATCTGCACTGACTACACACCACGAGGCCAATGATCGATATTCATTCTTCTTTTCATTGATGTGTTTAAACACATCACGTGACATCCACATTCTCTAACAAAGTCCTCACTCGTCAGTGCAGTCTGCNGACTGTCCATAATTTTTTAGCAAAATACATATTAACTATAGAAAACATAATTAAATTCACAGTCTACTCCCACATCAAATCATCAGCAATAACATTATACTATTTCTCATGATATTGGTGCTGCTTTTTTGTCCAATGTTGATAGATCATCATTGATCTGCATTCTGCACTGACTACAAACTACGAGGCCAATGATCGATATTCATTCTTCTTTCCATTGACGTGCTTAAACACATCACGTGACATCCACATTCTCTAACAAAGTCCTCACTCGTCAGTGCAGTCTGCCAAACGTACTGTTTAGTTCGAAAGTTTGAACCATCCTCTGGCATGAGATCTCGACCATCCGATGTTCACCACTACACAACCGTTACACCGTCCGATGTTCTTCTCAATTTACTACCGCATCACCAAACCAATTAAAAAAAAATATCTACTTTCTTCTGCTGTAGAAAATGTAAATATCTACTTTGGCATTTGAAGCTTTTTCAGTTAAGAGTTTATGACACTTAAGGTCACTTTATGCATTTTAATTACACGGGAAGTCACATGTTGCTACTTGGGTACTTTTTGATGGTTAAAGACGCTGGTGTCCTCATGAAAACTAACTAAGTGAGGTGTTTCAGGTAATTTTGCAGGTAACTAAATTTTTGGACTGGTTGAATATTTCAAATTTTGAAAATGGGCTCACATCCCGTAAATCCATTTTTATTGTTTCACCTTTTTATTTTTACAGGACCTAAGATTAACCTCGTTTCATCTTCTCTCTGTGTGAAAAAAGTGGTTGCGGCGGAGTGAGAAAGTGAGATTGTGTTTCCGACGGTTAATCAATCGATGAGCATGTCTTCAACAGAGAAGCGGTTGCGCAAGGGGAAAGGAAAAGGTAGATCTTCATTCCCCCTTCTGAATTGTCGTTCCCCCACCCCCTTTGGTTATATTTTTCTAGGGTTATTGAGGTTTCTTCTGCGATTTTTGATTTCGGGATTGCTTCCGTGAAATTGCAAACTTTCCGAGTATCTTCTAGTGGCTAGGGTTTCGATTTGGGAGTGGGGATATAGGGTTTCATGGATTATGGTAACAATTGTTTGTTTTGGGTTCTGATTCTGCAGATTAGAATTTTGATTTGGGGTCATGCGTTCTATTGTAGGACTTGAAGAAGCTGCTTTTTTTTGGTTATTGTGTGTTACAAGGAAGGCGAAAACAGAGGAGGTTGCGCCGTGTAAGAGATAGGTGTTGCTTGTGTAGATGACGATGAGGCGCTCGGAAAAGGAGAAATCACATGGATTGGATTTTATTTTGCTTTTGTTTTGTTCTTTTTTTCTTTTTCAAAACCTGAAATCTATATCGAGAGGTAGTAGATGAACATTTTCCACTAAACCACGGAACATGTACGTGTGTACTTCAGCTTCCCTCGAACATGTACGCTGTTGAATTTTGTTGAGGGTTGTACGTGTACAGCTGTTCGATGTACATGTGGACAAGGACTGACTTTTGATGTATGTCCAATGTACATGTGGACAAGGACTGGCTTGTTTGTCCTTTGTGTACAACTAGCAGTGCAACACTGCACCATGGACAGAGGAAAAGCACGAGCTTTTTAAAAGAGATTGTTGTTCGGTCTTTCATTGCGAACCTGGTGGAGGAGGAGCTTGTATCAGCTATGTAATTCATGTATAAAGTAGTGTGATGCTCAATAGATTTCCATTTTAGTGTGTAATCATGCTAAGCTAGTTTACTGAAATTAGTTAAAAGTTTTGAAGTTTTTGTAATGTTCTTAAATGATATATACATTAAGGGCTTATCGGCTTTTCTTGGTGGAGACTAGAATCAATCTTAGATTCTTTGTTTTTTTAATCTCTTTTCTTTATATTTGTCAACAGGAGAAAGCTTGCTTGAAGGTTATTTTCTCATTTGATTATTCTTTTTTATCTCTTTTTGGGATTCTGTTCAAGCTATTATTCTCTCAGCAACAATTAATGATAGTGTCTTTCCTTGGTTGGAATCAAATTCATGCTTGAAATCTCTGCTATATATAAGTGTGAGTTTTTTTTGATAAACCAACCTCCATAGGAACATAACAAAGACAAAACATCAAAGTCTTAACTTCAAGACATAATCAAAAACACAACTTTGACTAAAAAACAAGTTTATATAAGCATCTCTGGCCTTTTAACTTTTCTAATCCAGTATATGTTGCAGGGGAAGTCAATTCCCAAACCTCTTAAAACCAATGCATCAAACTCGAAACCTATTCATAAATGTGCATTTTTATGACTAGTGGATAGCAATATAACCATACACGTGATTGTCACTAGATGTAATTTGTTTTGGATGAATGGACATGATCTTTGTGAGAGCAATACTCATCTGTACACCTGAGAACAATATCCACGTGTATACCTAAATACAATATCCATATGTACACAAAATTAACTTAAACAAACATGGTATCCATATGTACAATCAACATGGTATCCAAACATGGTATCCATATGTACACAATCATCCATGAAGTAAGTTATAAATTTATCATTAGGGTTACGAACAAAGGTGAGGTCAGAGAAGAGGTTCGCCATGGCTGCTGGCTTGATAATCGCTTAATCAAAGAAGTTCACAATGAATCCGATGGGGTGAGACCAGAAGCCACCTGAAAGAGTTTCATGGGTCAATCGGAGCTCAAGGAGAATGACAAAGGTTTCACCCAGAAAAAGCTAGCAGAATGGAAGCACAAGCACTGATGGCTTCAAAGGGGAAAACCTAAAGAGATTTAAGGGTTCTTTGGTAATGAATATTGACCACTAGATTTCCAATTGGAAATTGAATTTCTCGAATCTGGAAAAAAAAGTCAGCCAAGAAGAAGAAGGTGACGACATAGATGAGAGAAGAAAATTAATAAATGTTGACCACTAAATTTCCAATTGGAAATTGGATTTCTCAAATCTGAAAAGAAAAATCAGCTAAGAAGAAGAAGATGACGACGTAGAAGAGAGAAGAAAGTTAATAAACTTATCTTTTTTGTTAAGATCTGTGATGGAAAATCCAGACCATTGAAAAAACATATGAAATCAATGGCTGAGAATAAGTCCCGCCACTTCCCTAGTTTAGTCAGGAAACTACACTTTTAGTTTAGAACTAAATTAGTTAAGAATCAGCTTTATTCTTAAGAAAAGTGTCCTTGTAGAAGAAAGTGACCTATCTTGTAATAAATAAGTAAAAATGTGACCTAGAATGTAATTGTTTCTTCAGTTAAATAGAAAATAAATTTTTTTTTTCTTTCGAACGAATCTCTTACACTCTCTTTAACCCCATTGGCTATTATAGCTACTTTCCAAGTCTGTTTTTTTTTTCTCTCTCTCTAACTCGATTTCACAAACCCAAACCCTAATTTTCTCCGAACCTCTTCTTCACCGGGGNGCTCATTTTACCGCATCACCAAACCAATTAAAAAACTATCTACTTTCTTCTTCTGTAGAAAATGTAAATATGTACTTTGACATTTGAAGCTTTTTCAGTTAAAAAAAAAAAAAAAAAAAAAAAGTTTTTTCANAAATTTTTTTTTTTATTTCGAACGAATCTCTTACACTCTCTTTAACCCCATTGGCTATTATAGCTACTTTCCAAGTCTGTTTTTTTTTTCTCTCTCTCTAACTCGATTTCACAAACCCAAACCCTAATTTTCTCCGAACCTCTTCTTCACCGGGGGAGATTCGTCGGTGTTGAATCTAGAGTGTAGAGAGAGAGACAGACAGACGAATCAATGGAATCAGATCAGGGAAAGCTGTTCATCGGCGGGATATCATGGGACACCGACGAGAATCTCCTGAGAGAGTACTTCAGCAATTACGGCGAGGTTTCTCAGGTCACCGTCATGCGAGAGAAAGCTACAAGTCGTCCAAGAGGATTCGGATTCGTTTCCTTCTCCGATCCCTCCGTCATTGATAGGGTTCTTCAGAGCAAGCACCACATCGATAATAGAGATGTAAGTAAAAAAGCTCAAAACTTTCCTTAATTAAACTCGAATTAACACTTGTTTCCCAATTGGGTTTCTCTAGTTTTCGAATCTTATTGCCATTAACATCGTAAAAATCGATGCTTTTAGGTTGATGTGAAGAGAGCAATGTCTAGAGAAGAGCAGAGTCCTGGTGGTGGTGGTAGTAGAGGAGGGAGTTTTAATGCGTCTAGGAGTTTTGATAGTGGAGCTAACGTTAGGACCAAGAAGATATTCGTGGGAGGTTTGCCTCCTGCTTTGACGTCAGATGAGTTTAGGGCCTACTTCGAGGCTTACGGCCATGTGAGCGATGCGGTTATTATGATTGACCAGGCTACACAGCGTCCCAGAGGGTTTGGGTTTGTGTCGTTTGATTCTGAGGATTCTGTTGACCTTGTTTTGCACAAGACTTTCCACGATTTGAATGGGAAGCAAGTAGAAGTTAAACGAGCTCTTCCTAAAGATGCTAATCCTGGGGTAGCTAGTGGTGGTGGTGGTCGTGGGGGTGGTGGTGGTGGTGGTTTCCCAGGCTATGGTGAGGGTCGTGTTGATTCGAGTAGATACATGCCGCCTCAAAACACTGGAGGAAGCGGTTATCCTCCTTACGGTGGTTATGGTTATGGAAGCAACGGTGGAGGTTATGGGGGTTTTGGAGGGTATGGTAATCCATCTGGTGCGCCTTATGGGAATCCTGGTGTGACTGTCCCTGGAGCTGGGTTTGGAAGTGGTCCAAGAAGCTCGTGGGGAGGTCAAGCACCATCGGGTTACGGTAACGTGGGATATGGAAATGCTCCTGTTGCTGCTCCGTGGGGCGGTTCGGGTCCTGGTTCAGCAGTGATGGGTCAAGGAGGTGGTGCATCTGCAGGTTATGGCGGTCAAGGTTATGGCTATGGTGGGAATGATTCCTCTTATGGAACTCCGTCTGGTTATGGTGCAGTCGGTGGGCGGCCTAACAGCCATGGAGGTAGCTATGGTGATGGTTCAGATGGGTCTGGAGGATATGGGAATCACCAAGGGAACGGGCAAGCTGGTTATGGTGGAGGTTATGGAAGTGGGAATCAAGCTTTACAACAGTGATTGGAGGAAGAAAGAGTACTACAACAATGTTAGTTTCTTAATAAGTTGTTCAGGCAACTCTTGATGCTGAGTCGTATGAAGTTGTAGTTTTGTTAAGTTTGCGTGCTTATTTATATTTGTCGCTTTGGAATGATTTTGTTTCTCTCTATGCTAGTGTTTGTGTTTAACAATAACTTATCACTATTCATATTTTTTTTTGCATTCATTCTTTTGAATATTCTTGCTTTGCATCTCTTCTGTTGAAGGTGAACATTTCTGCGTGGTGTTTGTTAGAACAAGAGCTTCAGTAACCGTAGCTGTAATAAACCACTTTGAGATAAAGAGGACACTAATGAGCAAAACAGACAGCTCTGGATCTCAAGCAGAGTGCTGCAACTTACCTTGTCTGATCACCAAACAACTCAACAAAGAGCATAATGTCCGAGATTCAACAACCTTGTGTCATGCTGTCAACTATCTACTACACAAATATATGATTTGGATGGACAAGTCTTTCTATAAATAGAAGATTTGCTAATTATGGTATTTATTCTGTGTATATTCCTATTTTTACTCACATCCTCTCTCAGAAAAAAATTGCTGTAGATTGATTACCTTTTTCCAACTTGTCTCCGTCCTCTACCACTTCCTTCTCTCTTCCTCTTGTTTCTTGTTTCTCACGCGTTTGCCTTATTTTTAAAACAGGAAATGTCATCACTCCCTCCCTCTTTCCTCTCATTTGGGACAATCTAATTTCATAAATCTTGTCCAAAAGTTCTCCCTCCCTCCACCCCCTCTCCTCCTCCACCATGAACCATCATCACCGACGTGAGTCCATCTCGGTGACTATCTCTAACATGGGAGGTGGTTCAACGGTGGTTTGTCCTAACACCGACCTTCTCTGGCCATTTGGGAAGCTAAACGGTCTTGAACCTGATGATATCCGTGAGACGGCTTACGAAATCTTCTTCACGGCTTGTCGTTCATCACCAGGGTTTGGAGGTAGGACTGCTCTCACGTTCTACTCCACGCACAATAACAATGACAATCATGGAGAAGCAGGAGGAGGAGGAGGAGGATCAAATGGTGGTGGCTCTGGTTCAGGGTTTGGGTTTTCAGGGAGGAAAGAGGTGGTGACAACCCCTACAAGCCGGGTGAAACGGGCTTTAGGGTTGAAGATGCTTAAACGGTCACCGTCTAGGAGAATGTCTACGATAGGAGTGGCTGGAGGAGCCGGGACAAACTCGTTGTCACCTGGTGGTGGGAGTGGCTCAGGACATATTAGCCCTGGAGCTGGGTTCTTGACGGTCCAGCCTACTCGGCCTAGGAGACCGTTAACTTCGGCTGAGATCATGAGGCAACAAATGAGGGTGACGGAACAGAGTGATAGCCGGCTTAGAAAAACCTTATTGAGAACGCTTGTTGGTCAAGTAAGTTGATCCATTTGGTTGCTTCCTCTACAAGTTAATGCAAAAGTTGAAATGATATGTGCCCTGATTGGGTAATCTGCAGACTGAAATAATTCAATTAATATTTTGCCAAACAACAAAATTTACTGAATAAATGATGAAGATGCAGATTTGTGTTTGCATTTTTTTGACAAAAATATTTAATCAATCTAATTTGTATTTCACTTTGCTTCAAAGTTTATCCATAAGCAAATTATTCCACAATTTCCATTCCACATATTTTTTCCGCCATTCCACCATTAATCAATGTTTACCAATACATGCCACAATAGTAACTTAAAATTGGATTTTATTTTCAGACAGGTAGAAGAGCAGAGACGATAATCTTACCGTTAGAGCTTCTCCGACACTTGAAACCATCAGAGTTCGGTGATGGTCCCGAGTACCAGCTCTGGCAACGAAGACAACTCAAAGTCCTTGAAGCTGGTCTTCTCCTACACCCTTCGATTCCTCTAGATAAAACCAACAATTACGCAATGCGTTTAAGAGAAATCGTTAGACAAAGCGAGAACAGACCCATCGACACAAGCAAAACCTCGGACACAATGAGAACACTATGCAACGTAGTCGTGTCTCTATCTTGGCGCAGCACTAATGGAAACCCATCCGATGTTTGTCACTGGGCTGATGGTTACCCACTCAACATCCATCTTTACGTAGCACTGTTGCAATCGATATTCGATGTTAGGGATGAGACATTGGTGCTTGATGAGATCGATGAGATGCTTGAGCTAATGAAGAAAACTTGGTCAACGCTAGGGATCACCAGACCGGTGCATAATCTATGTTTCACTTGGGTTTTGTTTCATCAATACGTACTGACGTCACAAATGGAACCAGACTTGCTAGGCGCATCCCACGCTATGCTGGCTGAAGTTGCTAATGACGCTAAGAAACTTGACCGTGAAGCTCTCTATGTAAAACTGCTGACCTCAGTATTAGCCTCTATGCAAGGATGGACCGAGAAAAGGTATTTGATTATTTCTTGTCATACAAGTTACTGATTTAAAACGTTTGAAAACCTAAATGTGGTTGTGGTTTTCTTTACAGATTGTTAAGCTACCATGACTATTTCCAAAGAGGCAATGTGGGGTTGATAGAGAATCTTCTCCCCTTGGCGTTATCATCGTCAAGAATCTTGGGAGAGGATGTGACAATCTCTCAAGGGAAAGGCGATGTTAAGTTAATTGATTATTCAGGAGACCGTGTTGATTATTACATAAGAGCGTCTATTAAAACCGCATTTTCTAAGGTATAGTAAAAACTCTATAAACTAATATTCAGATAAACTAATAAACACTGATTATCAATATTCAAGTTATGAAATATTTTTCTTTGTAGGTGATAGAGAACACAAAAGCTAAAATCTTAGCCACGGAAGAAGGAGAAGAAGCGGCTGCAACACTGCTACATCTAGCTAAGGAAACAGAGGAGTTAGCACTACGAGAACGTGAATGTTTCAGTCCCATACTAAAGAGATGGCACTCAGTTGCTGCTGGTGTTGCCTCGGTGTCGCTTCACCAATGCTATGGTTCAATCTTGATGCAGTATTTAGCAGGAAGATCGTTTATCTCGAGAGATACTGTTGAGGTTTTGCAAACGGCAGGGAAGCTAGAGAAGGTTTTGGTGCAGATGGTGGCTGAAGATTCAGAAGAATGCGACGACGGTGGAAAAGGGCTGGTTCAAGAGATGGTTCCTTATGAAGTTGATTCGATTATATTGAGGCTTTTAAGACAATGGATCGAAGAGAACCTAAAGAGAGTTCAAGAATGTTTGTTTAGAGCAAAAGAAACTGAAGTAAGTTCTAGAGATACTACTTGCAACCAACGTTACTTACATGTTTTCTATTAATTTACATTTGGTGGTTGCATTCTTTTTCTTTGTAGACATGGAACCCCAAGTCCAAATCAGAACCTTACGCACAATCTGCAGGAGAGTTGATGAAACTAGCCAAGGAAATAATCGATGAGTTCTTTGAAATTCCTATTGGGATTACTGAGGATCTAGTTCATGATCTTGTTGAAGGATTGGAACAACTTTTCCAAGAATACACTACGTTTGTTGCATCCTGCGGTAAGCTTAAAATAAAATAACGTCTTTAGAATTCAAGAAAAAACACAGCTACAATCTAATTTGACTATCTTGAGGTAAGGGCTAATCTATAATGTTTGGTTATGTCAGGTTCGAGACAGAGTTACATTCCTACATTACCTCCACTTACAAGATGCAACCGAGACTCAGGATTCCTTAAGCTATGGAGGAGAGCTACACCCTGTACCTCCGTCAGAGAAGATTTCACCCACGCTGCACCAGCGTTATCCGACGGCCACCATCCACGCCCGTCCACAAGCCGAGGAACGCAACGTCTTTACATTCGTCTCAACACATTACATTTCCTAAGCTCACACATCCACTCACTCAACAAAACACTCTCTCTAAACCCGAGAGTACTTCCAGCAACTCGTAAACGTTACCGCCACCGAAACAACAACTCTTCTTCTTACTTCGACTTCACCTATGCGGGCATCGAATCCGCTTGCCAGCACGTTTCAGAAGTGGCAGCTTACAGATTAATCTTCCTCGACTCGAACTCTGTTTTCTACGAGAGTCTCTACGTAGGAGAAGTCTCGAACACGAGGATCAGACCGGCTTTACGGATCATGAAACAGAACTTTACGTTAATGTCAGCGATTCTTGCGGATCGTGCTCAAGCGCTAGCGATGAGGGAGGTTATGAAGGCGTCTTTCGAAGCGTTCTTGATGGTCTTGCTCGCGGGAGGGTATTCGAGAGTGTTTTACAGGTCGGATCATAGTTTGATCGAAGAAGATTTCGAGAACTTGAAGAGGGTTTTCTGTACTTGTGGCGAAGGGTTGATACCAGAGGATATCGTTGACAGAGATGCGGAGAGTGTGGAAGGAGT
>OVBX01008063.1:0-10295 GCA_900406325.1 Erucastrum elatum
CTGAGTGATTTATGGGCACAAGTTTTGTTAGTTGGTAACAAATCTGCTCATCATTTTCTGTTCTTGGGTCGTCATAATATTGTTACGGTTTATATTCAGCAAAACTTGTTTTTGACTTTTGACCACAATTGGATACTAGGCGACAGAATTACGTATGATCTATATAGTGTATACACCATCAATTCATTTTCTTATGAACACCTTAGTTGAGAAGTTTACTGAGAACACTAAGTGACCATTGAAGCCCTTTTTTTTGTGCAACACTATTCCCATAGTCTGAGAATAACAAACCCAAATAGCACAAGAGTTTCATTAGTTACAAGTTTACAACTGGTTTGCTTCACTGGTGAATGGATTGGTTTGAATGTGAAACATGTCCTTCATATCTCTACTTTGATCAAACTAAAGTTTATTTGCATCCTTATTAAATGTGTCGTAGACGTTATAACAGTAGAAACATGACTTGATATCCCAAATCTTTTTCACTGTAAATGAACATTATCCTTGTTGATGTTCATTTATAATAAAACAAAATTATGTTCAACGCAATTTTGTCACTACAAAGAAGTAGCAACTAATTCTGCAACAGTAGTACTACGTATTAGGATAAGTACTAAGTACTTATTAGAGATAAACTCTTATCTTGTTTAGTAGATTAACTTCCTATATTGTTCGGTGTTATCTACAACTAAGTCCTGTGTATATCTTTGAGTCTTGTATCTGTATATAAGCAGAACCTTCTTTGTTAATAAAACTCAAGCATTCTAGTATTCAATCTTACATGGTATCAGAGCTCATCTCGATCCATTAAACACATAATTTTTTTTTCTTTTCTCTTTACACCAACAATGACAGAAACAAACTCTTCTGCTTCATCAATTGCTACACGTACAACTGTGTACGATCCAGAAAACCCTGCAAGCACGCTTCTTGCCGTCAACATGTCAAACGTTACTCGCTTGACTAATACAAACTATCTTATGTGGAGCAAGCAAATTCAAGCTCTTTTTGAGGGACATGAACTACACACATTCCTTCAGAAGTCAAATTCAACTCCAGATGCAGTCATCACAAACAATGGTATTACTGAATCCAATCCAGCTTACCCACCTTAGAGACGCCAAGATAGGCTCCTATACAGTGCTATCATCGGAGCCATATCTCTCCCGATTCAACCGCTCGTTGCCAGCGCATCTACAACTCATGAAGTCTGGAGTACTCTTAATCTCATCTTTGGAACTCCTACACAAGGACACATCAAACAGCTCAAATATCAGATCAAGAGCTGTACTAAAGGAACCAAAACAATCAGTGAGTATATGAGGCTGATTAAAACAAAGGCTGACGAGCTTGATACATAAGATTTGACTGAGCAAATCCTTGCTGGTCTTCCTGAAGAATATAAAGCGGATATTGATGCAGTTAAGGGAAGGGACAGTCCTATCTCTTTCATTGAACTCACTGAGAAGCTACTTAATCGTGAAGCAATGCTTGTGTGTGATCAACCATCTACGCCTGCTTTTCCGGTTACAGCTAATGTTGTTAACAGAGGAAACTACAACAACAACAACAACAATAAGGGGACTTGGAGACCATCTTCTACACCACGCAACAACAATAACAACTACAACAATGGTCATAACTACAACAACAATCCTAACAATAACAACAACATGACTCGTGGACCTCGACCTTATCTTGGTCGATGTCAGGCTTGTGGTATGCAAGGTCACAGTGCTCAGAGATGCCCTTCCTTCAGGGTAGTTGCAGCGGATTCCTCTCAGCACAATCCTCAACAATCACAGTGGCGTCCAATGGCTCATACTGCTTATCACAACAACAATCATCCGGACGCTTGGCTTATGGACAGTGGCGCGTCTCATCATGTAACTGCTGACATGTCCAACTTTGCTTCTCACTCGCCATACACAGGACAAGATGGAGTGGTGATTGGAAACGGCACTAATCTTCCGATCACACATACGGGTTCCCTATCATTACCTACTCCCTCTAAAAATTTCAAACTCAATAATGTTCTTTATGCACCCTCAATGCAAAAGAATCTTATTTCTGTGAATCGATTCTGCAAAACTAATGCTGCGTCTGTTGAATTCTTTCCATCAATGTTTCAGGTGAAGGATCTTCAAACGGGGACACCGGTGCTAACCGCACCAGTTAATGGCGGTATGTATGAATGTCCACCTACTAGGCAACTACGGCCACCTCTTGCACTAGCCACTTCTATTTCTTCTTCTCTAGACTGGCACCACCGTCTAGGTCATCCAGCTTTCAATGTGTTACAAAAGATTTCTTCTTTATTTTCTCCTGGTTTTTCTTGTTTTAATTCTCAAAACTTGCATTGCAATTCTTGCTCTATCAATAAGAGTCATAAGTTGCCTTTTCATGACACCTCTATTTCTTCTTCGCAACCTTTACAAATTCTGTTCTCTGATGTCTGGTCATCACCAGTACATTCCTTCAATGGCTATAAGTATTATTTACTCATTGTGGATCATTTTACTCGATATATGTGGTTCTTTCCTCTCAAGCTTAAGTCTCAGGTTGCAGCCACTTTTATTAAATTCAAACAGCTGGTCGAAAATCAGTTCAACACCAAAATCAAAACATTTTATACTGACAATGGAGGAGAGTTTATTGCCTTACGCTCGTTTCTTGCTGATCAAGGTATCACACATTTAACAACTCCGCCCCATACTCCGGAGCACAACGGCTTGGCAGAACGGCGACATCGTCACATTGTCGAGACAGGACTATCTCTGCTTACACACGCCTCAGTCCCTACTGAATATTGGACTTATGCGTTTGCCACTGCAGTCTATTTAATCAACCGTATGCCATCAAAAACACTAGACATGGACTCACCGTACCTGCGTCTCTTTGGAACTGCACCTAACTACTCCAAACTTCGCATCTTTGGATGCCTATGTTACCCGTGGCTGCGACCCTATACGACTAATAAGCTTGACCCAAGATCAACTCCTTGTGTTTTCTTCGGCTATTCTCTCACTCAAAGTGCTTTTCTTTGTTTTGATCCAGTCTCCTCTCGTCTTTTTGTTTCTCGTCATGCTCACTTTGTCGAAACACAATTTCCTTTTCCTTCTTTAACAGCTCCTTCTCTTCCTTCATCGGATAGTCAAGAGGTACCGTGGACGCCGTCAGTAGTTCCAATCATTCCTGCCAGTGGTGTACAGAACTCATCTCCCCCGGTTGATCCTTCACCACCTGTGGCACCTGCATTACCTACTCCTGCTCCACCAGAGGCAACAGAGCCTCAACCAGCCTCTGAACATCCAATGGTGACACGTTCAAAGAATCAGATCGTCAAACCTAACCCTCGTTATGGTCTTAGTGCAACGATAGCATCCAACTTTGAACCACACACAATTCAACAAGCTTTAGCTGATGAGCGATGGCGGAAATCAGCTTGTGCAGAGTTTAACGCTGCGTTGAGAAATCATACGTGGGACTTGGTTCCAGCTGAGGAAGCATCAAATGTTATTGGTAATATGTGGCTGTTTCGAACTAAATTTAATCCTGACGGCACAGAGGACAAGCTCAAGACACGGCTTGTTGCAAAAGGAAATCACCAAAGACCGGTCTTAGACTATCATGAGACGTTCAGTCCTGTGATAAAATCTCCTACTATACGTCTTCTTCTTGGTCAAGCAGCTATATATGATTGGAGGGTGAAACAACTCGACGTCAATAATGCGTTTCTACAGGGAACTCTATCGGAAACAGTTTATATGAAGCAACCAAGTGGCTTTGTTGATCGTGACAAACCTAATCATGTATGCAAGCTCAACAAGGCATTATATGGTTTGAAACAGGCTCCACGTGCGTGGTACAATGAGTTGAAGAATTATCTTCTCAGTCTTGGTTTTCGGAACTCTGTAGCGGATGCCTCACTGTTCTTCCTTATTCACAATGGTCGCTATCTGTTCATGTTGATCTATGTCGATGACATTATCATAACAGGTAACTCTGAGTCTGCCATTGTTGATTTGATTGCTAACCTGTCCAGGAGGTTCTCACTAAAGGATATGAGTGATCTTTCGTACTTTCTTGGCATTGAGGTTCTTCGTACGAAACAGGGTTTTCACTTGTCTCAACGAAAATATATTGGAGATCTTCTCTATCGCACCAATATGACCAATGCAAAACCGGTTCCTACGCCAATGTGTGGGTCTACGTCTCTCTCTGCTCGTGACGGTGAAGCTCTATCTGATCCCTCTGAGTATCGTAATGTTGTGGGCAGTCTGCAATACCTTCTCCTGACACGCCCAGACATTGCTTTTGCAGTAAATAAACTGTCACAGTTTATGCACAAACCCTCTACTATACACTGGCTTGCTGCTAAGCGAGTCCTACGATATCTTGCTGGTACTTCTACCTCTGGTATTTTCTTATCTCGACACAGCAACTTATCTCTTCATGCCTACTCCGATGCTGATTGGGCTGGAAATAAAGATGACTACACCTCTACTGGCGCATACGTTGTCTTTCTTGGGCAACATCCAATCTCGTGGTCAGCTAAGAAGCAGACAGGAGTGGCTCGTTCCTCGACCGAAGCAGAATACCGTGCTGTCTCTGCTGCAGCTTCTGAAGTTCGTTGGCTCTACTCTTTACTTAAAGAAGTTGGTGTTAAGCTTGACAGTGTTCCTACTATATATTGTGACAATATTGGAGCTACATATCTGAGTGCTAATCCAGTGTTTCACTCAAGGATGAAACACTTAGCTCTTGATTATCATTTTATTCGAGAACAAGTACAGAATCGTACGTTACGTGTTTCTCATGTTTCTTCCAAGGATCAGTTGGCCGATGGTCTTACCAAACCGCTTACACGCAGCCGGTTCGGAATGCTGTTTACCAAGATCGGTATCACTACTCGTGCACCGTCTTGAGGGGGGATATTAGGATAAGTACTAAGTACTTATTAGAGATAAACTCTTATATTGTTCGGTGTTATCTACAACTAAGTCCTGTGTATATCTTTGAGTCTTGTATCTATATATAAGCAGAACCTTCTTTGTTAATAAAACTCAAGCATTCTAGTATTCAATCTTACACTACGTCTGTACTTTTACTTATTTGGACCTATACGCCTCGACTATTGACCAACACCTATTCAAAAAAAATTGGAGCCACTTTGTATTTTTTTTTTCAATTACAGAACAGAGGATTGACAAACCGCCATTGTAGAGCTCAAAAGGTAAAAAAACGACATCGAAAGCTTCCTACTTTTTTTCATTCACTTCGTTTTCCTCAATTTGTTTCGTTAATCTTCTCTCTAGGATAAGAAAACAAACAGGAAATTAATTCTAAAAAGAAACAAACAAAAAAACAGAGAACGAAAGACAAGAACTAGAAACGATTTTTTCCACTTAACATTGTTGCTTTGCATCGAGACCTGGCCATATCAAGCTTGTTGGAATAAGCTTGAAGGAAAAAACAAACTTGAGAAATAACTTGGGATGCAAGTTACCTAATTCTTTTTAGTTATAGAATAGGAAAATATATGTTAATGATTCCTAATGAGTTTAGGAAATATAAAGTTATATATAAGGAGATGCACATGATGTTGCATAACTTATGAGTTGTGAGAGATTGTGAGAGCTTAAGGTTTTTGAGAGAGTTTTCCTTAAGAGTTTTATGAGTTTGTGAGTTTGAGGTTTTGAGCTATTTTCCTCAAAGAGATTAATAAGAAGAGTTTCTTATTATTGAATTATTACTTTGTGTGTTCTTGAGATCAAGGTTCTATATTTGGTATCAGAGCGTAGGTTTCAATCTTTTGAAAAGCGCATGAATGAGATGATGAGATGCATCGATAGAATCATTGCAACGATGGATCGAGGATCCTTTGAGAGTGAGAAAACGAAAGAAGTGACCAAAACATCAGGGGTGATTGTGAGTGATGAACAGACCTTGAATATGATCCAGCCGGTGATAATGAAGGAAGATAAGAACGAGACTTCACTGATTAAATCAGATATGCAAACACAGGTGACGGCCTGTGACGGAGAAGATGCACCTCTTGCATCCATAAGCAACGAGAAAACAAACAATATGAGAAAGAAGAAGCGGTGGAAGAAACGTACGATGGAGGCTCAAAATTGTTTGAGGGGAATCTAAACCGTACATGCTTTGAAAATCAATGTTGACGGACTTCTGAAGAAGAGCGAATGGATTCTAAGCAATTGTCTTTTGGTGACTGTGCTGAAGAAGAACTATCTGACAACACAATGGATGGTACCTGAAACTGTAGTCGATTTGGTGCTAAAGGAAAAGGGGAAAGAAGAGAATCTGGTTGCTTCCATGGAGAAGTTGTCTCAGAAGCGGAGAAAGAGTGCAAAGAAGAAGAAGAAGACGAGATGGAGGTTCAGGAACTGGGTTTTTGTTATACTCGGAGACAAGGCACAGCACCTGGTGAACCTTAAACATGGAAAATACAACATGGAGGTTTATGTGAATGTGGTGCAAAGGCTTGGGTTAAATAAAAGGCTTGGGTTGATATTCAAAAAAAAGAAAAAGGGTAAAACGAAGTTGGAATATACGTGGGTCAAAATCAACCCTGAGCACTGTTCATCGACGAAGTACTGTTCATTGGTACTGTTCACAACGGATACTTTTCACCGAACCCGAGCAGTGGGAGACGAACTTGTAATAACAAAGTTGAAGGAGGAAGATAAACAAACTGAAGCAAGAGTTAGTGGACGATTCAATAGCTATAAGAACGGCTCATACAACCGAAGGCATGATAGGGAGAGATATGGGTACATTGGTAAAAAGAGAGTCACTTTTCTTCTTCTGTATTATCAAAGTAATAACAAGCTCATACATTATGCATCAAGTTACCTTGATCGATTGCTTAAGCTTCAAAAATTCAACTTGAAGAAACTGACGGAAGACTGGTCTATAGCTCATGATCAAGTGAGTAAGCTTCAGGAGGAAGCAATAAAACGCTTAGGAGAAGCCAACAAAACTATGGGAGACTTCAAGAGAGTGAAGAAGAAGAAGAAAGTGAAAACGAAGAATAAGAAGAAGAGAAAAAATCTAACGAAAATAAAGAATATGATGGCGTCTCGATTGATTGTTCCTCGGCAAACCATGGTTGGTGTTGTTGTTGTGAAAGATGATGACAAGAATGCTGGATGTTTGGGGTGAGATTGGTCTCAGACGAGTAAACAATACT
Organism: Erucastrum elatum; assembly: GCA_900406325.1. Taxonomy (NCBI): domain Eukaryota; kingdom Viridiplantae; phylum Streptophyta; class Magnoliopsida; order Brassicales; family Brassicaceae; genus Erucastrum; species Erucastrum elatum. The sequence continues at coordinate 7,217 of OVBX01008063.1, forward strand.
AAAAATGGGTCGAACAGAGGTATTTATTAGATTTCGGAATGAGATTACAAAGGTGGAGAAAAAGGAAAGAAAGCCGGAGCTCGGAGAGCTTTGGCCGGAAAAGTACAACAAGCGGAGAGATAACTCGTACGGACTAAAACCCTAATCTCGCCGCTCAGTGTGTGTGTCAAAGTGTCGATCCCCTTCTCCTTTGCTCTCCTCACCCCTTTTATACTCCCTGTTCGGAGACTTGACCTAGTTCCCCAAATGTTTTGGGCCTTGTCGGCCTGTCGGGCTTGGCTCCTTACTGCAGGTTGTCTCGTGTGAGCCGTTGAGCCGACTGATCGCTGGTAGCTTCCTGCTCGGCTAAAAGTAGTCCGCAGTCAAGCCGTCAATGCAAATCCGCGGCTTCTCGGCTCTGGGCCGACCTGTTTGTTCGGTTGGGCCTTTGTTCGATGGGCTTTGAGGATGGGTACAATCCATCCCCAACACTGGAAAAGGGAGAAACTGTCAAGTTCTTAAAGATATCAGCAATGTTGTTCGAAGAAATTACCCAAAGAAAGACACGGCTAAGATCAATCTTCCTCGTACATACGCTCAACATGCCCCACTCATCCAGCTTGTGGTGAAGAGAGTCGCGGTACCAAAGCCAAAGAAAAGAGCTGAGAAACTTAAGGATGTAGAGGTTATCGAGATAAGCTCATACAGTGATGAAGGACATGTCTTGGTTTCTGTCCACGAGAAGAAATCAGCCGCCACTAAGAAGAAAACAGCTGTCTCTTACACATCTGTTCTTACTGCTAGAAGCAAGACTGTTTGCTGTTTTGAGAAGAAACAGAAAGAAGATACTTTTGATATCGACTCTGATGATGCTAAAGATGACGTTGCAGCTGTTGAGTATGTGGAAGATATCTACAGTTTCTACAAGTCTGTTGACAGTGAATGGCGTCCAAAAGATTACATAAGGTCAAAACCTGAGATTAACAAGAAGATGAGATTTGTTTTGGTTAAATGGTTGGTAGATGTATGTGTCAGATTCGAGCTATCTCCTGAACCGTTATACCACACCGTGGACATCATGGATCAGTTCTTGTCTTCTAAACGAGTACCTAGAACAGAACTGCAGCTAGTTGGAATCTGTGAACTTCTCATGTCATTTAAATACGAAGAAATCTGGCCATCAAATGTGGAGGACCCAGTTGACATTGCAGACCACACTGAAGCGGAAAGTGAGAGCATGACGAACGAGACGTTGGATGGCTACTTGGGTCAGGAGCGCCCTGAGTTTCTGAAAGGGATTTTTGAAGTATGTGACAATCAAAAGATGCTGTTTGATAACAAAAACAAAGATAAGCACAAGAAGGTTGAGAAGTTTCAGAAGCTTCTGTCACTTGTTGACTCCGTTACGTTTAAGAACAATGGAAAACCGTTTACAGATAAGTTGTTCCATGAGCTACAAAAGGTGTCTATCAAACTACATGATCAGAAACAAGAGGTTGAGCGTCTGAAGGGTTATTCAAAGAGTGAGGTAGTGGATAAGTTCAAGAAAGTCAAGATACTTGCTGAACAAGAAACGAGAACTACGATCAAAACTTTGCAAACCGATAGAGGTGGAAAGCTTGTGTCTTATGCGTTCCAAGACTACAGCAATAAACAAGGTACTAAGAGATACTTGACTGCACTTTACGCTCGTAAACGTAACAGAGTTGTGGAAAGGCATAATAGGACGCTAGCAAAGATGACTGAGAGTATCTTAGAGCACATAAGTGCACCTACCTATCTATGGAGAGAGTCTGTGAGATGTGCTATATATTTAATTAATAAGATAGCAAGCAGATCGTTAGTTGAAAGATCTTCATACGAAGGACTGAAAGGGAAGAAACCAAACGTTGAGGTGTTTAGAGTTTTTGGTTACATTGGTTATGCAAGGACAGATTATGCTAGAAAAGAAAGTCGTGGGGTTTCCGTAACGGTTATTATTGGCTTAAGAGAGTTCAGAAGTGATGGTTCTCATAACCCTCGAGTTATGAGGGAAAACATGATAAGTCAAGCGGATTTAGACAGACAGGAAGTAGAGAATAATGAAGATGAGGTTGACTATGGTGATGAAGAACAAGAATGGTCACAGACTCAGTTTAAGAGACTAACGAGAATGAGTGTGAGGCCAGCGTATCTGAGTGATTTTGTTCTTATCACAAAACCAGGGTGTGTACAGTTTTTGGTGATAATAAACGCGGATCAATGGATAGAAACATGTAAGGAAGTGTCACTGTATCAAAAGGAGGAAAAAGATAATCTTCTTATCATGGCTGTGTACGTGGACGAATTGTTCGTCACGGAAAAGAAACTACCAATTGTTGGAGCTAATAGTAGTTATAATGTTGCCATGGGTGATGGCAAAAGTATGGCAGGACATAGTTTTTTATGTCATGGATGTCTAATTATGTGGTGTTCGAGCAAACAAGAGATTGTGGTTTTTTCATCATGTGCACTTAGAAGAATTAAGTTTGAAGAGATGAGATATGTCGAAAACTTATCGAAAATGGAGTTCAAGCTTAAGGGGGAGAATGTTGGAATAAGCTTGAAGGAAAATACAAACTTGAGAAATAACTTGGGATGCAAGTTACCTAATTCTTTTTAGTTATAGAATAGGAAAATATATATTAATGATTCCTAATGAGTTTAGGAAATATAAAGTTATATATAAGGAGATGCACATGATGTTGCATAACTTATGAGTTGTGAGAGATTGTGAGAGCTTAAGGTTTTTGAGAGAGTTTTCCTTAAGAGTTTTATGAGTTTGTGAGTTTGAGGTTTTGAGCTATTTTCCTCAAAGAGATTAATAAGAAGAGTTTCTTATTATTGAATTATTACTTTGTGTGTTCTTAAAATCAAGGTTCTATAAAGCTGTGCCCACTTTTACCTCCCATCTCTCCAATCTGCCACGTGTCACCACCATCCACCACCGGAATCTCTCCTCCGGAACCTCCTCCAAGACACCCAATGGCAACCGTACCCGTACCCGAACTCACCATTTCCACTTCCCAACGCCAGAAACGCGGCTCCATCGCTCTGCTCACTTAACAGAGACGCAAAACTT
>OVBX01008064.1:0-10294 GCA_900406325.1 Erucastrum elatum
TAAAAAATAACATGTTAATAACATCTTACTATTTTTTCGTAATTTATAAATGTTTTAAAAACTTCAAAATATAACACATATGAAAAATCCATTTTTTTTAAATAAGCTTAATGTGATTTTTATTTTTTTTAATAATATATAAAAATAAAAAATGTAAATGTTACAATTTTTTTATCAAATATGTATGATTTATAATCATTACTTGTCATATATACTTTAATTATATTAGGTAATTTTGTAATTTTTATTTAAGAAAAAAACTTACGTAGATTTTATTTAAAGAAAGAATTTAAGACTATTAATTAATGTGATAATTAATTTAATAAAAAAATACAATATATATTTTTATAGACCAACTTATTTTCCTAAAGATTTCTAAGAACCATTCTGGTGATGACATATGGCTACAAAACATGTTGTAATGTTTTAAAATTAATATATAGGGGATATCATAAACAAATAGCCCAAATCAATTCATCTAATAAGGCTTTATTAATATATATATATATATATATATATATATTTGTAATGTATTTATAATATATTTTTGGGGTTACTTTTCCAATTGGTAGTTACTATCGATTTTTTTAAAAAGCTATATAAACAAAAATTTAAAATAAGATATAAATCACAAAAATTACATTTTCTTATTTAATGAAATTATTAAACATCAACTACATGCTCTAATATAATACATTTTATGTTTAGTTTACCAAGCAAAAGAAGAGAAAATACAACTTTATAGTTTATAAATGTACACTATACAAAATAAAAAAATATGTGAGAACTCAATAACATATGAAACAATAACAGTCCTTTAAGAATTACGGAAAACATATAATTACCTCGAATATACACCCGTGCGGACGCACGGATCAAAACCTAGTAGTACTTAATTGGTGAACAAAGATTTTCCAGTATAAATATATTAAAATTAATGTTTGATTAAGTTTATAAAATATTTCGGATGGCTAAAATTCAGTGATTTTATACCCGATTCATATTAACTTTTTGCTCACCAGATTTTGGGTTGACTAAAAATGTAAAATATATTAAAATATCTAAATGTTATATTCATTTCACATTGGAATATCAAAAATTAGTTTGAATCATTGATTTAAAAAAATAGGAGTAAGGACATATATAAAAATATAAATAATTAGATAACTAAATTTCTTCTGTGAATAATAAAATTACATTTAAATCCAAATTAATTAAAACAATTATATCAAAATTGTGATAGCGAAATCTTCATCATAATTTAAAAATCGCTAATAAAATAAGTAAACACTATATACGATCAAAAAAATCAGAAAGTTCAGTTAGAACTGTAAAATGCATCATCAGGATTTTATGAATTGATTTAATCATCTTTGAAATTTTTTAAAAATAAATCTATGACTTTATTTTAAAAAAGTTATAAGAAAGTAATCAAAAGTTACTAATCAATTTAACTGGTAGTAAGATTCGAGGTTTTATCAAATTTTTACGGGTTTATCAAATTTATAAATAACAATTTTTTTTCTCAGAATCTAATCGAATTACTTATCGGATCAATGGGATTCACTACACTCACATGCTTCTCAATATTAAACTTGGCTTTGGCCAAGGCTTTAGTAAAACCCTTTTATACCAATAATCATGAACGATTGCTGCAGATAGGAAAAATAAAAGGTTTTGTACCAAAAGAAGGTTTCACCAAAGTACGTGTAATATGATACAGAGTGTGGTCGGAAAACTCTGGAAGCTCAAAATACAATGAGATGAGGAAAAAATATTATTTTTTGCCCACTGATTAAACCTCATTTTTTTACACTGGGTCTAAAAACAATGACTTGACCAAGTAAATCAAGGCACTAAAAATAGGGGTTATTTGTGAAATAGCCAAAAATAATGGAAAATTAGTTTTTTTTTTTAATTAAATTTTATATAGTAAATTAGATTTTTAATAAGAAAATAGAAAAAGATAGGAAGAGAAATAAGGAGGGAGGGGATTATTTTGGTTAGTTGCTGAATTTGTTTTTTTTCCTTGTATATTGAGACTAATTTCTCTTAAAGATAAATGAATAGAAATGCATAATTTTAGATTCACTTTTTCTTAATATTAAATTATTTCTTAATCGGTATGGCCACATGAAAGTGTGTATAATATATTTATATATATAATTCCATACGTGATTTATTTATATAAATATAAATTCTTATTTAAAATTACAGGAATTATTATTTATAGCTTACAGAAAATTATGTATCATGTTTATTTATAATTTAAATTAATTTAAAATGATGAAAAAATAAAATAATTAATTGTGCTATTAATAACTTAACTGATTTTCTTTTTGTTGACTAATATATGGAATAAAAAATGTTATTGCCTTTTAAATTTTTATATATTTATGTGTTTAAATTTTACGAGTACTTTTAATGTATGTATCAGGAAAGGAATTTATTATGTTTTGTGATTTATTATATAATATATCTTTTCTTACTTGAAATTAAAGGAATTATTCTTTATCTTTAACTTGGTTAGTACAAACAATCAATGTTTGACCATCTAAATATATAGGTAAATGAATTATACGCACACACATATATATGTACGTATATTCATAATACAATCTAGAACGTCCAGAGAATATACTATAGTAAGTTACAAAATTAACATAATTCAACCGCAAAACATTGATTATGAAATAATTGTTGGAGCTCAATATGTATATCTTTTAATATAGGTCATTAGAATGATGCAAAAGACCAAAACTGTCATACGAATGGAAAATGTAATTATGAAAATATATGTAGAATTATTTAGGTGTTATATAAATTAATAATCATATCTGAAACATAAGGAGTTCTCATAATTTTCTCTGTAATTTAAAAACCAGCACTTGTTTATCAAACAGCTTAATTTTTTGCTGGTTAGATTAATTAAAAAAATAGAAATACTATAATCATTGCGATACAAAAACAAATGTTATTTCTGTCTATAAATATAGAAACAAAATTGCATTTTTTATATTTTTCTCCAAAAGAACTCTTTTATAGAAATATATATTGGAGCAGAATCACTTCTACAATAAAATTTTCTGTTTTAAAGAAAATATAAAGATGTACATTAATTTATTTATTTTTGCAAAATATACATTAGATATGTTCTGACTTTTTCTCGTAAAACAACCAAAAAGAGAGAGTGAAAAATAAATTTTCAACCGGGACACCCACCGGTTGATCCCATGAATATTTCAAAAAAATAGTTCAGCTCTAAACTGTGAAGTGTCAGCTTCGTGCCTTTTTTTAACACTGTACATCTTCATGCCTCCACTTGTGATTTCTCTAAATTTTGTCCGAAAATGTTTAATTTAAGTAAGGGCTTATTTATAGAATAGTCATTAAAAAATAAGATTTTTAGAAAGAGGGGGAGAGAGAGATGCGAAGAGGATGGAAGAGAGAGAAGAAGATTTTGGTTAGTTAGTTAATTTGTTTTTTTTCGTAGCTATAGGGTGCAATTTCTGTTTAAATAACCTATAACTTCAAAACAGTCCAACCCAATACTTTACCGAGCATGCCTACTTTAAGAAAAAAAATTAGTTGAACTAACCTCTTTACAAAACGAGAACGTGGCATGATGATAATGACGTAGAGAAGGTCCACTTGCTACTTGTCCCTTTTGTCCACAACTCAACTTGGCCCTTTGGCACCTTTCGTAGTTCTAAATACAAATCTTTTTGTTTAACATTATCAGTTTCCTTTTAGAAATTTATTTTATTTCTTAATCCATTTTGGGTAGTTAGTTTTTTTGGGTAATTTAAGTTACATTCCACTAGAAAGCTACAACTTCATTTTCCAAATGATTACGGAAGACACACAAATTTCTCATATTTTCATTCCAACAAACTCCTTTATGCTGATCTTAAAAAGGAATGCTTCGCTGAAGAAGCTAAGTTCCTCTTCTTCGTTTTTCTTTGAAACATCAATATTAAATAGAGTAAATTAGCTCAATATCCTAAAACACTGCAGATACCATAGAGAAGGGAGACGGAAAGAACTGGTAGTGATGGAAGAGAAGAAAATTAGAAGGATTTAAAGTATAAAGTGCAAATATGTTAGGTTTGGTGTGTAGAGAGTGAAAATTCGCTATTAATAAAAACCATTAAACTATAGGAAGTTTTTTTAAACACTGATTATTGAGAAATTATACTCAATAATTACAACACTTGACTAAATTATTAACATGACCACACAAAAATTAGCTAGAAAATTATGATTTAACAGCCATTTTCCCTTGATAGCAACACGCCAATAACATCTTGGTTGTGTTTCCTTCTGTAATTACCTTTATTATTAAATAATTATTGGTTTTCTCCCACAACTAATTTTAAAATTCTTAAAAATACTGTTCAACTCATAATGTTATTTAAAATGTAGTTTTAACTTTACGTGACATGTGTTGAAATTTTAAACAGATATATATATATATATATATATATATATATATATATATTCATGAAGAATGGTATATGTATTCATGAAAAATGAATACATATTTTTTGACGAAAATAATTTTCTATATATATATATATATGTGCATATATTAATATGTTACATAAAATATGTCATTTTATATAAAATGAAATCTCATTTTATCAGTTATTGGATTTGCAACCAATTTATATCAGATTAATTATACACATTATAAATATAATTTATATTTCATATATTAAGATGTTAAATAGAATATATGTCACTATTTATAAAATGAAAACATATTTATTCAATTTTTGGTTTGAGAACTGAAAATTTATAGTATTTTATATGAGAAAGTATTACTAAAATCATACAGATTAATCAATATAGAAGCTTTATTTGTAGGTTGTTATTATTTAAACGTTCATCTTACAAACTAGTTAATATCTTAGTTTTTATTTTATTTTTTGACAGCATATAAGCTTTGTTTCTATTTTTTTTAATTTAAGGATTAATAAATTCTTTGAAAGTGAAAATTATTATTTTTTATTTATCTATATTTTCAATATTTAATGTGTATATGAATCGCAAACTAAGTTTTGAATTCATATTTGTATCTGGATAGTGTCTAGATTTTTCTTTTCATTATTCAACAACCATGTCTAATTTGGGTAACGGATATTTTTTAAAAGTTGTTTACTGGAAGGAGTTGGGGTTTTATACTGAAAGATAAAATACTCAGAAAATAGTAAACTTATGACATGTATATTAGTTGTAGACTTTTATCAATAAGAAAAATATTAGTTGTAGTCGTAGACTTGGAACCAAAATCAGTGCCCGTTTACAGATCCCGATCACGTGACGTAGAAATATATTCTAGAAGTGAGGGAGAATCATACTTGGATCTTTAAGATAATCTTGTATGATACATAAGTGTTGAATTTGTTTTTTGTTTGTTTGTAAACATGCTAAAACTGTTTGCCGACTTGAATTTAGCTTTAAAGCAATTAAAAATGCAACTACGAGAAGAGATGGCGTGAGAAGTAGGCAACTTTGTGATGCGTGGCTGAATTTCAGCCGAACAGGAAACGCCGTCGACACTGATTGCATTCGAAAACAATCACATAGCATTGCTTGTTTCTCAGAACTAGCGCAGTCATCTAGGCACTATGTAAGGATTTCATGTTATAAAACATAGAAGCTACATTAAAAGAATTCAAATCCATAGAGTTAACATAAACCTTGAATTTTTATTCGATCGGCCAACCAGATTTCACAGATCAATTTAATTTTTATAGGCCTTTTGACTTCGGTAGTTTCAGTCCCAATTTCAGATTACTACTGCCGATCTTTTCTGTCCCAATTTTTTTTCTTCATTTGTTTCATTAGGTCTCTAATAATTAGATTGTAGGTTTAAACTTCGTGGAAAATAACATCGAAAAAGATTATCGGCATGTTAAAAACAATATTCTAAGCGAATGTTTCTTATTTCTCTAAGAAGGAAAACCAATTCCTTTAGCTCATTCAGCATTATTCTTATGTTCACCTAATTGTTGGGCTGGGCATTATCTATTCTAACAAGATAATACTTCATCTCGAATTAATGGATTTGTCTTGACAAGATCGTTGGTATTCAATCCACTTTCTGTGACATGCCAAATAAAAAGATCTCGTAGTGCTTTGGTTATCTCTTAATGTTAATACATGAAGTTCTGTATTGTATATGGATGGTGGTGGAACCACCACATGCTTTCTTACTGTTAACTCCAACATATAGAAAAGTTGAACCATCTGTACTCGCATTTTTTTGGCGGAGCCGAATAATTCTTTTTTTTTTTGAAAAATGGAGCCGATTAACTCTCCTGCTTTGATAGAAGACTCATTTAATTTTTGTCCAAAAGCTTTGGCAAATATCACGCTCTTTTGTGAATATAGCCAGTAAAAAATTGGTTCTCATGTCTTCCTTTTTTTTTGTATCTCAATGTCATCCTTTCTTTCCCATGCTTTTGCACCTTGAAATCAAGCTTGACGTCGACTTCAGTTACTCTGCTTAATTTTATACTTATTGATATTTACTTTGGTGAATTTATTTAATCCAACAAGATTTTGATTGCATAAGTTTAACTGCATTATTCATTTTGGGTGATTCTGTTCTCGCGGCCAAACATCATCTCATATCTTATTATTAAAAAGAAACATTTTCACTTTACTTTTGACTTCTCTTTATCATATTTATAGTAGGAATAAATTTTGGAATGAAAGTTAGACGTGAAAATTTGTTTCTTATTTTATATTAATTTTATTTATGAAATTTATATCTTATTTTAAGCAATAAAAGTAATAAAACAAATGGTTTATAACTTACTATTTTCCTTCATTTTCCTTAATCTAGCCATTTATTTATTGATCTGAATAAAATTAGATGAATTCAAAAGTCCAAGTCTAGAAACAGTATACCGTTAATTTTTATTACAAATTAAGAATCGTTTATTTTTACTATATTCGCTAATTCATATAATGGTAAATTATTATTTTTTATCATTTTTGACACTTCAAATTGGGGGCAAATTTTATTTAAACATTTATACTTTTTGCAAAAATCGGATATACTACTACTAACCAAATTCAGTTGACGCATGTAATTTGATAAAAGGAACTATAGCAATTTGAGTGATTTAGATTATTTTTGGAACATTTTTCATCTTTTCAAATATACATATATAACATTTGACATCTTTATGTTTTAGTTTAAACTTCAAACTTTAAACGCCCGCATATTAAATTTGGCGGGCGGAGGAAAAATACAAAAGAGTAGGACACGTAGGGAAAAGTAAGCAGACATATGTGTGAGTGTGACGTTAGGCAACTGAGTTACATGAAAACCCAATGTCGGCAAAACAATTCAAAAAACAACTCGTCACGTCTCTCTCTATCTCCAACTCCCATATGTCCCCTTGCACTAACCACTTCCCCTGCTACTACCTCCTTATAAATACCCACCCTGACTTCACTCTTAAACAATCATTATCACCACAAACACTTCAAAAGTATGAAAACAGAGAGAGACGATATGAAGGAAGAGGGGACTGACTCATCGTTGGCTACTGCAGCCATGGCAGTTGCAGTTGCTGCAGCGATTGCGGAGGAGGATAAATTGTGGTGCGGCGGAGTGGTAGAGGAGATGACGTGGAGCACCGTGTGGTTGCCTTTTTGGGACGTTGAGTTTGTTGGAAGAAACTACAATTTGCTTTTCAGTGATGTTGCTTGGGACGATGATATTTGGAACCTCAAGAACCTAACTCATTCCTCATAGCCATTTTCTTTAAGAAAAAATCGGATTTATAGTTCGCTCTGTATAAATTTGTTAATTATTGTCCTTCGATGGGGTTGGTTTGAAAGTAATTATCATCTCCCTCACACCTTTAATCGTGAGCATCACGTGATTGCATTAATTCAATTAATTGGTTACCTCTCAAACTATATGGTTACAAAATAATATGGAAATGATTATAGTATCGACATAGAGCATACAACGGGGATCTTCGTTTCTCCATTTATTATCTCCATCCAAATAACTCATTCATATGATTCATTTAGATGATTTACCTAAATTTCCGTGAATGTTTGTTTGTCCATCCAAATAACTTATTTAGATGAATCATCTAAATAAATTTTAAGTTTGTTTCTTTATTTTCATTTCCATCCAAATGAGTTTAGTAAGTAAATTACTAAAATATTTTTGTGTTGATTTAATCATATGTTTGATATTAATTTTAACTACCTTTGATTATTTAGTCTAATATATTTAGATTAGAATTGTTTCAAAATTATCATTTTGACTTTTATAAATTATAATTGCACATATGTTATAAATTTTTATTTAGATTTAAATTAAATTTTACTACAGTAATAACTTATAATAAGCAAAAAGATTGATAAACATGTATTGAAAAATAATTTAAGTTTCAAACTAAAAAGAGTATTAATAATAAACCAACTGTAAACTTTGGTTTTGGTGAAAATGAGATTTTTTTTTGATTTTGACAGGAAAACAAGATTTTTTTTTAATTTTGGCGGGAAACTTCAATTTTTGATTTGATGAGAAAATGCATTTTTTGCGATTTTGGCGGAAAAACATGTTTTTACGATTTTGGCGGGAAAGAATTTGTTTTGGGTTAGGCGGGAAAACAAAATTTTCTAGTTTTGGGGAAACAAGATTTTTGGCTTTGGTGGGAAAACTCATTTTCGATTTTGATGGTAAAATGAGATTTTTTGGTTTAGATTTTTGGTTTTGTCGGAAAACACACATTTTTTTTTGTTTTGGTGGAAAAATGATTTTTTCGGTTTTGGCGGGAAAATATTTATTTTTTTGTTTTGGTGGGAAAATGAGATTTTTGGGTTTTAGCGGGAAATCAAGATTTCACGATTTTGACGGAAAACATGTTTTTGCGGTTTTCACGGAAAAAATACGTTTTTACGGTTTTGGTAGAAAAATGAGATTTTTTTTGGTATTGGCGGAGAAACGAGATTTTTGGCTTTCGTGAGAAACATATTTTTGATTTTGAAGGTCAAACAAAAATTTACGGTTTTTGCGAGAAAATGAGATTTTTGGTTTTGGCGGAAAAACACATTTTTTTGTTTTGTGGAAAATGAAATCTTTTGGTCTTGACGGAAAAACATATATATTTTTTTTTGTTTTGGCGTGAAAAAAAGATTTTCAATTTTGGCAGAAAATAAAGATTTTGCGATTTTTACGGAATGCACATTTTTGCAGTTTCACGGAAAATATGTTTTTGGGGTTTGGCGAGAAACCTAGTTGTGTTTTGGCCAAAAATGCGTTTCAGAGTTTTGGCGTGAAAAAATGTTTTTGTGATTTTGGCATGAAAATACATTTTGTGATTTTTGCGAAAAAACTCATTTTTGCAATTTCAGCGAAAAAACACGTTTTGTAACTTTGGGGGAAAATGTGTTTTTTTGGTTTTGGTATGAAAAAACAGTTTTTAGATTTTCGCGAGAAATCGTGTTTTTGTGGTTTTGTCAGTTTTCGTGTGTGACCAAATGATATTCTGTTTAGTTTTGTAATCTGTGAATTACATGAGAGGTAAAATAAAGATTATACTATTTTGAATGAACCATTACCATTCAAATAGTCCAAATTGGTTCAGCTAAATGAACTTTAAAATTAAGCATAAATTTTCTAAAGTCATTTGAATGAATTGCATTTTGTGCCTAAATGAACAAAAAAACTCATTTTCATTCAAATGTATCATTTGAATGGAAAAACGAATAGCTCTGTTACTAGCCTATGTTGTGATATCGGAGTTAGTGTTCCGGCCTGGTCACAGAGAAGGTGGTGGAAGACTAGACCGGTCAATGGAGCGACATGTTGATCTGAGCTGGTGCCTGGTTCACGCCGGAAAGTGTTGCTTCCGATCGAAATCAGCCTTTGGGAGAAGCAAAGAAAACCATGCTTCTAGTTAGCAATTTTATAATTATCTTTTTGCTACTTATTTTCAAAAATTGTCTTGTATTGGTAAAGTTATAAAATTAAATGTCTGTTTTGTATTTCCAATGCATGTTTAAATATTTAAGTGATTTAAAACATCTTTCTTGAATTCTTTTTATGAAAATATAATATAAGATAATAAAGAAAATCGAAAAGTTGAGATTATTTTAAATGAGAATGAAAAAAATCTCATGAGAATTGCAGAAAAAAACATATTTTTTTATATGTGCAGCCTTGTTGGTCGTGTTATGTTTTTTTCTTTCTTTTTGTTCTACGATCCCAATGGTTTTAAATGAATTTGAGATGGATTGGGTGTTGATCAGA
>OVBX01008065.1:0-10294 GCA_900406325.1 Erucastrum elatum
AAGGGGTTTTATTGTAATTGCAAAATATTTTAGCAATTTTTAGAAAATGTATGCTGTTCTATTCATGTTCCAACTAATGTATGCTATATTAGTCAATTTCTCTTAATAAAATAAAAATAAAAATAAAGANATGTTCTAGTCATATTCCAACTAATGTATGCTATATTAGTCAATTTCTCTTAATAAAATAAAAATAAAAATAAAGAGGTGGGACCGACAAGAAGAAGTAATCAAGTGGGGTGGCACGTCATACGGCAAAAGAAAAGATTTCATGTTTCCGAAGGTATCAGATTCCACCCGGCTTAAAATCCCAAAAACAAAAACCAAAAAAAAAAACACTCCAGAATCTGCAAATATACCCCCAATTTTTTTTAAGAGCTTAACACGCTCTAAAGTTTTTAGTATGGACTAAGAAAAAAAGCTTTTGTGGTTTGTTGTTCTCTTAAGATGAATGATCTTTTGTTTCAACATCACATTATAGTTTCTTATTAGAGTACATTTTGTTGAAGAACTCTGTGTTCCCGAAGCAACAATAAAAAGAATATTTTTCTTTTTGGAAACCATGAAAGCTCCATCAAATGGATTTCATCCCAACTCAACCGAAGGTACGAGCCTTTCTTTTATGTTCTTTGTTTTCTCAAGCTTTCTGGATATGGAGTTTCTGCATTTTCATGTGTTTGTGATTTTCTTGGTTGAAATTTTAGTATGTATTTTTTCTATTACAACATGGAAAGCCACAAATCTAGTTCGTTTAAATGTATTTAATAAACGAAGCAATTTTTAATATAAAAGTTTCATACTTTACATGAAAATACGCAAGATTTTTCATAACTTTTTTTGGTTGTGATGATGAACAGGAGAGAAGAAACCAATCAATTCTCAGCTATGGCACGCTTGTGCAGGCCCTCTTGTTTCACTGCCTCCTGTGGGAAGTCTTGTGGTTTACTTCCCTCAAGGACATAGCGAGCAAGTATGTTCCAAACACTAAAACATTTTGACCCTTTTAACTGGAATCATCAATCCAAAGTAAATGATGATATGATCAATGGACTCTTTTCAGGTTGCAGCATCGATGCAGAAGCAAACTGAGTTTATACCAAATTATCCAAACCTTCCTTCTAAGCTCATCTGCTTGCTTCACAGTGTTACACTACATGTAAGCCTCTTCTGCCTCCACAACTTGTTATAATCATAATCAGAGAGAAGAAGAAGAAGAACTAATCATAACTTTTGTGAAAATCTGAATCAGGCTGATACTGAGACCGATGAAGTCTATGCACAAATGACTCTTCAACCTGTGAATAAGGTCTGAATCCTCAGTCTCCATCATCTTATTTTATGGTTTCTTGGTTTAAAGCTGATCTTTGCTTGATCATTCAAATCAGTACGATAGAGAAGCATTGCTAGCTTCTGAGATGGGTCTCAAGCTAAACAGACAACCTACTGATTTTTTCTGCAAGACACTTACAGCGAGTGACACAAGCACACACGGTGGATTCTCTGTACCACGTCGTGCAGCTGAGAAAATCTTCCCTCCTCTTGTACGTCTCTCACCAAAAGCTACTCTTACAAATTGTTTTGTCTCTTATCCTTTTTACTGAAGTTCTGAGGATATGCTTAAAAACAGGACTTCTCCATGCAACCGCCTGCACAAGTGATTGTAGCTAAAGATTTACACGACACTACGTGGACCTTCAGACATATCTACCGAGGTATGAATACCATATCAAGAATTGGTTTATTAATAAGATTGAACTGATTTGTTTGTTTTGATCTCAGGCCAACCGAAACGGCACTTGCTCACCACTGGTTGGAGCGTTTTCGTTAGCACTAAGAGACTCTTCGCTGGTGATTCAGTTTTGTTTGTAAGGTATGAGTCATCTCTCAGTTAAGAAATGGACTTTACTCTTCTCATAATAACTGTTTTGCAGAGATGAGAAGTCACAGCAGCTAACGTTGGGTATAAGACGTGCAAACAGACAGACACCGACTCTCTCCTCATCGGTTATATCCAGTGACAGTATGCACATTGGGATACTCGCAGCTGCAGCTCATGCCAATGCCAATAGCAGCCCTTTCACCATCTTCTTCAATCCAAGAGCAAGTCCTTCAGAGTTTGTAGTTCCTCTAGCCAAATACAACAAAGCGTTGTACGCTCAAGTGTCTCTTGGAATGAGGTTTCGGATGGTGTTTGAGACAGAAGATTGTGGGGTTCGTAGGTATATGGGAACAGTCACTGGTGTTAGTGATCTTGACCCTGTTAGATGGAAAGGCTCTCAATGGCGTAATCTTCAGGTAATGTTTAGTAAAAAAAACTGATCATTCTTCTGAAGCTTTTTGCTGAAAATGTTTTTGGTTTGAACAGGTAGGATGGGATGAATCAACAGCTGGTGATAGACCAAGCAGAGTATCTATATGGGATATTGAACCTGTCGTAACTCCTTTTTACATATGCCCTCCTCCATTTTTCAGACCAAAGTACCCAAGGCAACCAGGGATGCCTGGTAAAGTTTACTTCATTGATCTTTCATTGAGTTTATGGATACTAACCTTTGAAGGTTTCTGTTTCAGATGATGAGATTGACATGGAAAACGCTTTCAAGAGAGCAATGCCTTGGATGGGGGAAGACTTTGGGATGAAAGATGCACAGAGTTCGATGTTTCCTGGTCTAAGCCTGGTTCAGTGGATGAGTATGCAGCAGAACAACAACACATTGTCAGATACTACTCAGCTGCCAAACACTTTTGCTACAAACGACCCTTCAAAGCTGTTGAACTTCCAATCACCTAACCTCTCTCCCGTGAACTCCCAGTTCAACAAACCGAACATGGTTAGCCATGTCAGTCAACAGATGCAAGCACAACCAGCCGTGGTGAAATCTCAACAACAAGAACAACAACAGATGTCACACCAACAGTTGCAGCAGCACGGGGTTTATAACGTAGCTTCTATAAACAGTGGCGTGAGTGTTGTTTCTAACCAAGTCTCTTGTCAGAATCAGTCTCAGCTTCAGCAGCAGTCAATGCTCTCTAATGGTAGTGCTAAAATGAACCACCAGAACAAGGGCTCATCTCAAATGACATCGTTTGCCCAAGAATTGCAGTTTCAGCAGCAAATGGAATTGCATAACAGTAGCCAATTACCGAGAAACCAGCAAGAACAGTCCTCTCTGCATTCACTACAACAATCATCACAACCAAGCCCCTCACAGCAGTTTCAGTTGCAGCTACTGCAGAAGTTACAGCAACAGCAGCAGTCCATCCCTCAAGTAAGCTCTTCCTTACAGCCACAGCTATCCGCGGCGTTGCAGCAGACAACACAAAGCCATCAATTGCAACAACTGCTTTCCTCTCAAAATCAACAGCCCTTCGCAGCTTCAACATTCATGCAGCCTCCACAGCTTCAGGTGAATCATCAGCAACAAGGACATATGAATAATAACCCTCTTGTCCCCTCTGGAAGATCACATTCTGGTCACACAGATGGAGAAGCTCATCCTTCTCGTTCCACCTCGCCATCCGCCAATAGCACCAGACATAACAATGTTTCACCAACAAATTTCCTGAGAAGAAATCAACAACAAGGACAAGCAGAATCTGTACCTGCACCTGATTCAGTGTTTGAGCGTGCAAGCAATCAAGTCCAAGATCAAATCAATGTATCAACAGCTGGAACAACGTATTATCCTGATGCCGTTGGCCCTGCACAGCAGCAGCAACAGACTTTCCCACTACCATCATTCGGTTTTGATGGAGATTGCCAACTAAGAAACAACTTAGCTTTCGCTGGTAATCTTGAAGCCTTAACTACTTCTGATACTCTCTATTCTCAAAAGGACTTTCAGAGAAACTTGGTTCCAAACTATGGCAACGCACCAAGAGACATCGAGACAGAGCTTTCCAGTGCTGCAATAAGTTCTCAGTCATTTGGTATTCCCAGCATCCCCATCAAGTCCGGAGGCTCAAATGAGATCGGTGGGATCAGTGATTCAGGCATCATGAACAATGGTGGGCTCTGGCCTAATCAGGCTCAACGAATGCGAACGTATACAAAGGTTAGAGATCTTTCTCTCCCTCATACAAATCTCTAATCTCATTGCAATTTTGTTAAAATGAAAAAGTTGTAAAACCCTTGAAGGTTCAAAAACGAGGATCAGTAGGAAGGTCAATAGATGTTACCCGTTACAGCGGCTACGAAGAGCTAAGGAATGACTTAGCAAGAATGTTTGGCATCGAAGGACAGCTGGAGGATCCACGACCCTCTGACTGGAAACTCGTCTACACAGATCACGAAAACGATATATTGCTTGTTGGTGATGATCCTTGGGAGTAAGTTCCAGACCAGCAACAATATCTCTGAATCAATCGAAAAAATAACAACATATTCTTACCATCCTTTGTCTGTTTGCTTTCATTAGGGAGTTTGTGAACTGCGTGCAAAACATAAAGATACTATCATCAGTAGAAGTGCAGCAAATGAGCTTAGACGGAGATCTTGCAACTATCCCAACCACAAACCAAGTCTCCAGCGAAACAGACAGCGGAAATGCTTGGAAAGTACACTATGATGACACTTCAGCTGCAACTTCATTCAATAGATAGAAAAACAAAATGATGCAAATGTACATCAAAATCAACTTAACGGTACAGCTCTTTTTTTGTGTGTACTGCAAGCAAGAAGAAGAAGAATACTGCAGCTGCAAAAGGTATATATACAACTTTTATAGGACAGTCATTTGAATTTTCATTCTAACTTGATGTTGTTGTGTTTCCATAGTTTATATAACCCTGTAATAATGATGTAATGTAACAGAATCAATCAATCATATTCAGTAATATCCTTGTTACTCCCTGGGAAATTGAAAGTCTGAGATTCTCATTAAAACACTAAACTCATCAGCAAAGTAATCAGCTTTGAAATTGCAAACAGTTTAAAAAGGATTTAAAAAATGGGGATTAAAATCACGTGGAAAACAAGGGAAGAGGATAAGGACATAAAAAAAAACCAAACAGTCTATAAGTTCTGCTGAGCTTACCCGCGTGACCACACAATGAGACAGCCTGGATCACAAATCTGCCACGTGTCAAACACAGTCAAAAACTCACTTAAGCACCTAAGCACAAACGCGCTTTTGACCCTTGTTTCTTCTTCACGCGCCACACAAAAGTCAAAAACTCACTCTAACACTCTCCCTTGATCAGTTTTCAACTATCCTCTCTCTCTCTCTCGTATATATATAAACCCTAAAGCGGCAAACTCTTCTATTATTCAGTTCAAATCGAACCCAAAACAAACTCAACAGTTAACTGAAGAGCAGAGCTGAACCAAAGACAGAATCGTACAGTATTGAATTGAATTGAACCGGATTGGTTTGTTGTTTCTGTATTTGGTTTAGTGATGGAGGGACCGTCGTCATCATCGTCGAAGTACAAAGGAGTGAGGAAGAGGAAGTGGGGGAAATGGGTTTCGGAGATCAGACTCCCCAACAGCAGAGAACGTATCTGGTTAGGCTCTTACGACTCTCCCGAGAAGGCGGCGCGTGCCTTCGACGCTGCTCTTTTCTGCCTCCGAGGTAGTGGAGCGAAGTTCAATTTCCCCGATAACCCTCCGGCGATCAGCGGCGGGCGAAGCATGTCCCGATCGGAGATCCGAGAGGCCGCTGCGAGGTTCGCTAATTCGGAAGAAAATGTCGAGAGAGAGGAGACTCAGCAAGAGTCTACTTCAACATCGATGATGGAGACTGATTCGGAGTTTTTGAGTAAGCTTCCGACGGTTGGGTCGGGTAATTTTGCTTCGGATTTCGGGTTGTTTCCCGGGTTCGATGAATATTCAGGAGATCGTTTTGTAGAACAGGTTTCGCCTACGTGGGATGGTGGTTATCAAGGGGATGAGTGTTATGATGATGGCTCGTTGTCTCTTTGGAATTTTTGAAACTTCATGAGTTCGCTCGCTCGCAGAGAATCTGTGATTTTTTTTTCTATTTTGGGAAGACTGACGGGCCCCATCAAATTTGTTTATATATCCAAAATTTAATTTGGATATGTTTATTTATTTTTGCAATTTCCCCATCTTCTTGGACATTATTTCGATAGTGATTCATTGTCATCCCTCAAATATTTATTTGTTTGTTTATAAATTGAAAAAATAAAATGTTAGCTTATATCAAGTGAATATATATATATATATATTTTATTAGATGAAACTGTTAGAATGGCGTGAGCGGTTTTTTTAAATGGCATAAATATTCATCAAAATCTTAAGAAATCACATATAAATCACAAATTAAATAGTGTAAATGAGATTCAAGAAAAACAAGATAAGAAAAAAAACGATACATTGTCGACATTCGGCAGAAGAAAATAGTAATAGTAAAATCTGAAAACCTCACTTTTAAATTTGAATGAAAAACAAGTTTAATTACATAACTAAAAAACTAAAAAAAAAAATAAGTAAAAGCTATTGCTGGTTTAATCAGTTTCAACTGGTTGTCCGATTCTAAGGTTTAAAGGTAAATTTTTGTGGAGGTTTATCGAGTTTTTAAATAATAGGTTTTTTCTAAAATTCCAATCGGATTATATTTGGGTTATCGGGTTTATAGGTTCAATGGGGGGTATGGTCGAGTTTCAAAACTATTTATGGTTCCTATGGAGCTAGCTACATTGCATTGACGGAAACAGACAGCAGAAATGCTTGGAGAGTACACTATGATGACACTCGCTGCAGCTTCTTTCAACAGATAGAAAGCATGCAAAACGATGCATATATAAAATCAACTTATAAGTACAGTTTTTTTTGTGTGTGTACTGCAAGAGAAAATAATGAAGAAGAAGAATACCGCAGCTGCATGGTATACATACATTTTTATAGGATAGTGATTTGAATTTTCATTCTAACTCGACGTTGTTGTCTTTCTCTTGCATGTTTCCATAGTTTATATAAACCTATGAACAAACCAAAAAAAGGACAAAGTCTTAAATAGTGTCTCTGTACAGATACCACATGTACAATGTAATGGTGTTGTAATGTAGCTAAACAATCAATCATGTTCAGTAATCATACTATTCCTTGTTACTACCTGGGAAAAAATGATAGTTTCATAAAAACACTAAACTCTTCAAATAGTCAACTTTGAATTAGAAAACAATAAGGATTTTAAAATCACGTGGAAAACAAGGGGAGGACAAGAACCACAAAAACCAAACAGTCTCTAATAACAAGTTGTTCTGCTGCGTATTGCCCTTGTTGGCCGCCACACAATGAATCAGGCGTATTCAGAATCCGCCACGTGTCAAGTCACCCTGACACTTTGCGGCGTTTTACTCGAGCCTAACCACAAACGCGCTCTCTTTGACATTGAGTTTTGACTTCCTTCTTCACGCGCCAGAAAACGTCAAAAACTCGCTCTTCATTCTCACTTTTGCAGTGTATATATATATAAAACCTAAAGCGGGCAAATTCTATTATTCATTTCAAAATTGAACCAAAGCAAGCTCAAGAAGAGTGAAGAGCAGAGCTCAACCAAGAAACAGTATCTTACCGTACCGTACTGGATTAAACTAAACCGGTTTGGTTTGGTGATGGAGGGACCCTCGTCGTCCACAAAGTACAAAGGAGTGAGGAAGAGGAAGTGGGGGAAATGGGTTTCGGAGGTCAGACTTCCCAACAGCAGAGAACGTATCTGGCTCGGCTCTTACGACTCTCCCGAGAAGGCGGCGCGTGCCTTCGACGCTGCGCTTTTCTGCCTCCGAGGTAGTGGAGCGAAGTTCAACTTCCCCGATAATCCTCCGTCGATCAGCGGCGGACGGAACATGTCGCGATCGGAGATCCGAGAGGCAGCAGTAAGGTTCGCTAATTCGGAAGAAAATGTTGCGAGAGAGATGGTGCAGCAGCAAGAGTCGACTATGGAGATTGATTTGAGTATGCTTCCGACGGTTGGGTCGGGTAACTTTGCTTCGGATTTCGGGTTGTTTCCCGGGTTTGATGAATATTCCGGAGATCGTTTTGTAGAACAGGTTTCGCCTACGTGGAATGGTGGTTATCAAGGGGATGAATGTTATGATGGCTCTGTGTCTCTTTGGAATTTTTGAACTTATTTTTTTTCTATTTTGGGAAGACTGACGGGGGCCCCATCAAATTTGTTTCAATTTATATCCAGAGTTTTAATTTGGATATGCTTTTTCTATTTTGTTTTTGTAATTTTCCGACCTTTAGCAATAAGGACATTATTTCGATAATGATTCATTATCCCTCCCTCAAATATATGTGTTTTTGTTTTTGAATTGAAGAAATAAAATAAAATGTTTGTATTCAAGTGAAAATACCTTTTTTTAATTAAGTGAAATTATGAGGGAATTGTATATTAGACCTAAGATTATTATCATAGTTATACCATAAACCCCCTAGTATTATTTAAATCCTATTAAAACCAATAAGGCGAAGCTGTGTTTGCTCTTTTAACCAGCATCTTACTATTATACAGTTCCAATATCATATCATAAACTCACTGAAAAAGATTATAAATCCACTAATCTTTTGTGTTGGTGATTACATGTATAAGTCTCCTGAGTTTCTTCTTTATCACTACACATTTTTCACGTCTCATACACTTTTGATTTTTGTAAGCTGTAATCTGAGTAGATTACCTAACAAATGAAATTTCACAATCCATACCATGAGTCCATGATGGTTCGGTTTTATTAGGAGAGAACGATATAACCTAACAAGTTCACCCATAACGGAATCACACTTTATCCTCATTGACCATTGCTTGCTTTACAAGCAACAAGTTTATTCCTTGTGTGTTTTCATCTATTTTCAAACATCCTTGTCACCACTCACTCCTCTCAGAAACTCCGCAAACCTCTGAACAAGCAAACGAGCATTATCAGAATCAGGATTCCTTATATGAAAAACATGATCTTCGTCCTCAGTCTCCACCACCTCAACTCTTCCACCTCCCCATCCACTCTCCTCAAGCTTCTCCGCGTAAACCCTACCTCCCTTAGCCAGCACATCCCTTCCCGCCAACATCACCAAAACCCTCCCGCACCCCAATCCGGATAGATCCGACCCGACCGCGTTGATCCACGGATCCTCCACACCCTTCTCGCTACTCGGACACGCTACCTCCCATATCCCTTCCATATATCTCCTCACCCCGTCTTCCTGCTCCTCGACGATGGCTCTCGACAAGAAAAACGGATGGAACAGAGCCATCCCCGAGATTCTGAAACGTCCGTTCTCTTCTTTACCGGCTCTGATCGTCATGTGATGCGCTATGTTCGCTCCGGCGCTGTCTCCGGCGATGAACACTCTCCTAAAGTCGGCGTGTTCGTTCACCCATTCTTCCGGACCAGAACCGGCTATGTGAGTGAACATCCATTTGACCGCGTCCCAAGAATCTTCGTACGGGACGGGGATGGGATGCTCAGGAGCGCGGCGGTAATCCACGGAGACGGCGATGCAGCCGGCGGTTGAGACGGCTGATGTGAGGAAAGTGTTGTAAGCTGGAGAGAAGGGAGTTTCCATGATGAAGGCTCCACCGTGAAAGTAGACGAGGAGTGGGAGCTTCTTTTTCTTATTCTTGTTGTTCTCTTCACTGGTCTCGAGGGCTTGGTGAGGGAGGTAGATACGGAGAGAGAGGTTTTTCTCCGGTGAATAGACCGAGTCTTTGGATACGACGCCGTTTACAGGTGTTAGTGAAGGTGGGGCGAAGGTTTCGGTGACGAGGCGTTGGATTTGACCGTTCTTGTAGATGAGAAACCTGGGCGAATAGTCGTATGCGATTTGGTGATCTGAATCCATTGGTCTTTTGATAGAAGAAGATGGATCGTTGAGTTGTTGTATAATAGAGATGCCTTTTCATATATGAATGGAGCTTAGAGGTTTGTGTGAGCCATTGTGGATTTGTTACACCTACTTACTAACTAATGGTCTCAATAATTGGTTCGATAATAAAAAATGTGATTAAATCAAATTAGAGTCGTAAGTAGGTTGGAAAATTAAACATATGAGAACAAATCAAAAGGTTTAACGAATCTTTTATATTTCTTTTTTCCAGCAATCATTGAAGACGTAATAAGAAATTAAGGAAATGTGTACAGGTTGTAAAGACTAAATTTTGAGAAAATGTGTAAACGTTAATAAGATAGAATTATTTTCATATCATCTGATTCTATTTTATTATGAAAGTTTTGAAACAACCACAAACAGATACATATAAGCCCGTCCAGCACGAATTTATTGTCTAAGTGGGTCACTTTCAAGTTTATAATTCGGACTTTGGGCCGCAGG
>OVBX01008066.1:0-10294 GCA_900406325.1 Erucastrum elatum
TATATATATATATATATATATATATATATATCTTTACGACCTCCTATAAATTTCATATGTATGAATTGTATATATATGGTCTCATAGTATTAGTCAAATACTGTGACATCAACGTTAAAACCCATTGATTATGAATATTACATATGCACGTACGCATAACAAACAATACGCAAGGAATTATAAAGAAAACCAACCACCAAAAAAGTAGTTGTAGACAATACACGTTACAGGTGCACACAAAAAGAATACAAGTTACAACTTACAAGAAAGTGTTTTAATATGTACACTAGATTATTACCACAATTTAAAAGGGCAGATACGCTGTAAAAAAAGCGGATATATTTTATTTTATATTTTATAAAAAAAAATTAGTTTTTATATTTATGTTTTTTTACATAATCATATTTAAAATTTTCTGTTATCATATTTGTATTTAATATTAGTTTAATTTGATATAATGGTACTTTAAATAATTTAAATTATCAGACCAAAATTATTTATCAACTGGACATGGTTCTACTTTAATAGAAAGATAAAATGTCGATTGATTTTTTAAAAAAATCAAATGTGCAACTTTTGCTTCGTTTGTAGAAAATTTGCAGAAAATAGAGTTTTATTATACGCCCAGTAGGCTATAAGGTAAATATAAAATATACATATTTTTTCTTATAAAATCTAAAGTCTTTTCTTTTCAATAGAAAAAAAAAATCTGAAGTCTCCCTCAAATAACAAGAAAACAAGAAAAATGAAATAGTCAACGTGCCAGCAGCAACACGTGTGACTTTCGATTCCTCTATCAAGCGTCAACATTTTGCACCTAGCTGTAATTATAGGTGAGCAAGTTCAATTTAATATACATATTATACTTTTTTAAAAACTTACATATCATACTTTCTTACAGGAAAAGGTTAGTGTTTATATAGGTTCAATAACTTTTTCTTGAACACGTAGTTTCTATTAACTTAAAAATAAGAATAATAAAACCTACCGCTTCAGTATATATAGATCAATGTATAGTTCTTCTTCGGTATTTCATTATATACATCATGCATTATAAATTCAAGAATAAGATTGTTGAGGATGTTCAAAATCTTATGTTTATCAACGTTCGAACCTATCTAGTGACATGTTCTGCATGTTAATATTTTCAGAACAAATTTTACAATATTTCTACCATCAATATTATTATTATTTTCTTAAAATATATCATGTAACACTTTTGTTTCCTAACTAAATTTTCATGCACTAATTTTCAAAGGAAAATTCAATTTTCTATAGCTGAAAGTTTTGCTGACAAAATATATTTTCATTTTACATGTATTTGTGTAGATTATTTCCTATAAAAGTCTAAATTGTAGTTGTATAAAGATAGCAAGTAGAAATAGACGGTTATAGAAATTTAGAAAACGCCAAAATCTGAAGGAACTTGCTTTAAGAACCGTAAAAGAGATAGGGAGAAAGAGAGGAGCATTACTAATAATTTTATAATAAGCCAAACCGTAAAAGATAGCATATGCCAAAAGAATGAAGTAAGTCCACACTCCTCACAAAAGTTTGATATTATCCACTTGAATTCAGCATCTTTTTAAATTGAAAAACTAATCTTGGCAAAATGATACATGGTTGTCCATCGCGTTATTTCTAGACAAGATGAAGATAGTAAATTTCTTGATGAATCATTTCACCAATACAGGTAGTAATTAATAATTAACAAGTTACAAAACGAGTTTAATACTCCTACTATAAAAGCTACTCTCCTCATTTACAATGATCAGCGAGCAATGTTTTAATGTATTATTTTTGTGCTGTATTATTTTCGGTAGTAGGTCAAGAACTTATTATACCGAACGGAATGGATACTCATCTTCTTACATCCTTTCATTATTTGTCGTTATATACTTTTTTTTGGTCAAAATCGTTATATACTTTTATATTTTTTGAGACAGCTTTTTTATTTATTTCTGGAATGATGGGTACTAACTTGGTTGAATAGTGATCTATTTACGTAATTTAGGAATGGTATATTATACTTTTAGTTTCTCATCTTTCATTTTCTCCACTTTATAAAGATAAAGATATATAATGCTATATTGTAAGAAGATATTGTACATATACATATGGGTGTGGATATCCTTCATAATTAAGAAAAATATGTAGCAAAATTATTATTTCGATTATCTCAATAAGTGTGTCTTAGCGTGGTTAGATATAGTGAAAGCTTACTTGTTCCACTGGAATTTGAACACTAACTTGTCAAGTTTACAACTACTCACCAATCAACATCTTATACTTTTAAGTCTTGACTTTTGTATTCTAGAAGAGAATTTTGTTTTTAAGTTCGAAGATCACATTTAAAGTTATTTTAATATATTATAAATTTTGTTTGTAAGCAGCAAACCAATAATAAACTGATTGTGGACCAAATAATAATTTTAGTCCTTACACAGTCTGGCTGATGGTTTAGCTAAACAAGTTTTACGCTTGTATAGTATATATATATGTAGCTTTACCTGATTTGAGTTTTCATAGGAATTCAATGGTTCATAACTAGTATATGAATGTATACTATATTACTTTGGTCTTGGAAGTCAAGCTGGTGACATGAGATTAGAATGGGTGGGCGTGTAAATGGTCACAAATCAAAGTAGTAGTTCAGTTTATATAACGGGACCACTCATATAGCGTATAAGTTCCAAACTATCATCTATATTGCCTTTGACTCGTCAACGCTCATCTCCAATTCTTTTTGCACACTTATTTCCAAATTAACGTTTGTTGGCTCAACAAATAAATGACACAGAAGGGAAAATAGATTGGCTTAAAATGGACTTCGATGACTGCTTGTGGAGAAATATAATGATGTTTACTGAATTATCGACGTTGAACTAAATCAATCCACTTATCCACCCCCAATAATTGTAGGTCTGAAAAGAAAAACAGAGACAAACATGGACAGACTACAAAATCAAATTCTCAACCGTCAAGACAAATACTCTCAATAAGGAAAGCATTTATACGAAACCGAGGACACGTATTCAGTTTAGTTTACAAAAAAGAGAAAATAATAAATTAGATATATAGTAAGAACAAGAAGTCTCTTTGTTTCTTAATGATTCTTGTAACAAAAATCATTAGTAAGGAAGTAAGGATTATGGTAATAACAAAACTTGGAGGAGAAAGTAAAAAAAAAGGACGAGGAGGATTTGGGAGAAATCAAAAGAATAAGGGTATTTGTGCAAATTCCCAAAACTTCCCTCCACTCATAGAGAGGATACGGCCTCTATGGCGCTTCCTAGTGGCCACGCAGCTTCCACGGCGTGTTCTCCATACTTCACCTTCTTCACTAAGGTTATTGTCTGCGAAGGCTTCAATCCTATTTAAGATCATTATGCGTTATTGTCTAACACAATTCAATTTCTATGGGCATGCTCATCATATATACTAACCATTATCATCAAACTTGGACTAATCATTTATCATGGTAGGCGTAATGTGTAATGAAAGACGTAGAGAGTAGCTTACCGAATCCATCAACGAGAAGAGTGTATTGGTAAACAAGATCCAAGCACAAGTAAGGAAGATTGTCTTCCTCCACACGTGGGAACTTCGTTTTCCCTTCTCCCATTTTCATGTTACACGCTTGGCTCGCTGCTTTCTCAAAGTCAGCTGGACGAACAGTAGCCACGGGTTGCGACGGGTCAACGAAACCAGCCTGCCATTTACCACCATGGTTTTTTTAGCATAGACAAACGATGTGATGTCAACGAAGACTTTTAAAGGTGATAAATGTTTTACCTCTGCGGCTCTATCGAAGAAAAACGATGCGACGAACATATTCTTTTGGCCACCACCGCCTCCACCGTTCCACACTCCACCGAATGTGCATTTCATGTGTGTACACACTGAATCGTTGACTTTGAGTGCCTTAAGAGCTACTCGCCTGCATTCGTCTACACTTGCGCCGGATGGAGAAGCAGCTGCTTTGAACCCCGTTCCACCATACTTGTAAGTACCTGAAACGAATCACATATACCATAAGTAAAACTATCATAATCAAGAAGCGAAATAATTAAGAGCAGGACCGGGGAAACTTAAAGTGATTACTTAGTACTTGAGAAAACCAATACGGAGATTGACAAGAAGTGTGTAATATGATGAGTACAGGATGTAGAGTGTTCCTCGAGTAATAATGTCTCTCACTTACCATCATATCCGGTGACAATGCAAGGGTTGCTAGAACCCTCAGAAACTTTCAAAATCTCCGCTCGAGCAGCCAATAAACCGTAATGTAGGTAGCTGCAATCAACAAGCCGATAAGATATTGCGTTAAATTTTAAAAAGCTAAATAAAAACTAGTTTCACGTCTCGAATGTAAGTAAGAACGAATTATCTTATGGGGGCACAAACGCAATTACAAATAACAAACCTGTGAACATAGAGGAAATACTTTCGTCCCTTGAGATACATTTCTCTAACATAAGAATCCTCGCCTTGTAATGGTTTTGGTGCTGTTGCAGCATCTTTCTCAGATATAGCGTATGCCATTTGAACAGAGCCCCCTCCAAGATCAACCACTCCAACCGTTTCTGAGTAAGACTTACCCAAAGTCTTTAGCAAGTAGTTGATGGTCACCTTAAGAATGGACAATTCAGGGGAAAAATGGAAACTTGTTACTTTACAGGTTGTTTCTAGATTAAACAAGAGATCAGTCCTCGGAATTACTACTCAGAATGCATCCATACAGATACTCAACAAATACAAGCACCCAAGTTTCTAGTCCTACTATACAATAATAGCAATACGAACTAGATTTAGCACTAATAAATTGAAAAATCAGAAAACATACCCACTGGTAAGAACCTTCTTGAGTACCATCCAGAACAGTAACTGCATTGGCCTCAGTCTTCAACCTGCTTCGGTCTTTCAGGAGCTCCCTAACCTTTAAAACAAAGAAAACTATATTTAGGTACGAACGTAGAAAAGAAATCGAATTTTTGTAGAAATCATATGTTTTCACAAAAAAAATTACCGCTTGCAAAATGTTTTCAGAAGCTTCATGACCCAAAGCCCTCAAACCAGCAGTCGCCTGCACAAAACATAATGCAAAAGATAATGAGTAATCACATGATTAGCTCCATCAATCATTATCTGCAAGGAGCTTGTTTTCCATACCCCAACTCTGACAGGAGTCTTGGGACGCAGCTCACTAGGAACAGAGTCCTCTGCTTTATCAAGTAGAGTCACCAAAGAGTTCGCTGATTGTCTAGGATCATTAGGATACGCACTCAATCCTGGTTTCAGCTGAAAACCAAATCACAAAACCGATTACAAAACTATACATCCTTTAAACGCCTAATATCAATTTCAGCATTGCAATGCAATTACCTGAAGGAAGAGCTCGAGCTCATTCTCCAAAGGAACGAGATCCAAATTCCGATCGAAACAGTAAACATGCACGCGGCTCCCCGAGCTCCCCGCGTCGAAAATCACAGCGTACTTCTTCGAATCCGATCCTCCTCCTCCCTTCAACGCCGCGTAATCAGACGTCCCCGGCATTAGCAGAATCACGAGAGTGATCAGCACGATCGGGATCGAGATCACGAGGAGGATACCGCGATGCCGACGGATCTTATCGGAGACCGATTCGTGCCTCCCGATGGCTCGCTTCGCCGTCATTTTCGCGCCGTTGTCAGAGTCGGAGGTGGGGGAAGTTGCGAGTCCTGACTCGAGTAGCTCGGATGCGGAAGGGGAACGGTAGCGGATCTTGTTGGTGGTGGCGGAGGACGCCGATGTCTTCAGGGACTGCGGCGGATCCTTTGACGGATCCAGATCGGCGATGGGATTGCGAGTGCGGTTGCTTAACGGATTGATCACAGATCTGTGAATCGGAGACTTTCGTTAGAGATGAAGTCGTTACGTTATGATTTAACGATTTCGAGAGAGATAACCGAATCAAATTGACGATAACTTAACCAAAACATCGGTTTATCTCGTAAGATTAGAGAATGAACCGAAAAGAACCGAAAATAACCAAAGTTAACCATTCATTGATAATATAATGTATCTAAACCGGAAGAGAATCTGAATAAATTAATGCAAAAACCGGATAACAGTTGAATTAATTTGATAAAAAAAAGCTTGAATCTAAACAATGATAAGGATATTTTTTGTTGTTGGTTTCTCCTTATTTTGGAATTAAAAGAAAAAAAAACATTTTGAATCTTCAAAAATCCCAAACCGGTACAGAATTGAACCGGTGTGGTCTATATTGGTTTACTCCTCAGGCTTTCTTCTGTTTCTTCTCCCTCTTCTCTTTCTTCTCCTTCTTCACTTTCTTTGGTTTCTTATTCTGAGGTGGAGGTGGAGGGGAGAAAGAACGGTAGACCAATGCAGCAGATAAAGCTCCAACGAAAGAACTGATCCAGTACACGTAGAAATGGTCCCATGTGTTGTGAGAGTTCCTCATGTACGCCCACCCGAACGCCTGCATTGAAAAACACACAAAGACGTATTTTAGAGAGATCATTCATCTTTTAGAAGACATAATATATCATAACGTGAAACCAATGGATACTTACAATGGCGGGATTCATGGCTGGTCCGGTGTAGTTAGAGCCAGGAACAATGAAGCAAATGGTTGCAAGAGAAAGCATGAAGGTCTTGGCGAGTAATCTCTGTGGACCCTTGAGCATGATAAGCAAAACCGCAAAGGTAATACCGAAAGTTAAGATGGTTTCAGCAATAGCTCCGGTGTGCACATCAACTTGAAGGGAAGGCCCTCCAATCATATGCTTGTACTTCTCTGGAATAAACTCCATGAGGGCCAATGCACCTTTTGCACCTCCTGCAGCACCAGCTGCCTGGTAAAATCACCAAAAAAATATCTCACATTTCATTTTCAAACAGTTTCCAGGTATTAAAAAAAACTTTTTGTTTCTAGAGCAAAAGGGTGTAAGAAGAACAAATAATTAGTGAAAAAAGATCAAATATTCAATTCGACCAAGAGGTGTTAAAGTCTCTTTTACTCAATATTAAAGATAAATTGTAATTCACAACAACAGTGGAGTTTGTTCCATTCTTGTCCTCTGTTCTTGCAGCATCTTGTAATTCAAGACAAATGAGAATAATAAAAATATTAAGCCGTTAAAAAAAGGAGTACACCTTACTCTTTGTTAAAACAGCTTTAGTCAGTGTTTCTAGGCAGTCTTTTTATCTCTTTATGTTATACACAGAAACACATGGACATGCAATAAACTTCACGAAGAAAATAAAAAAAAAAGCTTAAAGAAAATGTCTTTTTCAGCTTTAATAAAGTGGGAAACACGTAGATCAACCAAAAGAATCTGATTCTCTGTCTTCTTCTTGTACAACAAACATCAAACCCCACTATACTAAACCAGATCAAAGTTGAGAATATACTAACAAAACAAGATCATTCTCATTGTCCCAAAATAATATGATGTATTGCAACCAACCTAAATAGGATAAAAATGCATATACTATAACAGATTGAGATTCAGACAACTAGATTCAGTTTCGTTAAGACAAAACAGAATTCAAAATGTGAGACTTAAAATTCCAGAACTTTCGAAAATGATTTGGATCTTTAAGATTAGTAGTATTACCTGAGCAGGCAATCTGATGGCCAAGCTGAAAAGGGTATCTCCGGGGATCCCTGCGGCGTAGAAGGCGGCGTTGGCGGTAGGGTTGAAGCTAGCGGAACCGAACACAACGGTGAACAAGGAGACGTAGACGAAAACCAGAAAGGTGGTGATCGCCAACGGCGCCCAAGTGATTCCTTGAATCCCCACGGCGGAGATGATCTCCTTCGTCTGTATACCGAAGGTCGTGGAGAGGACGACCCAGGAGAAGGACATCAGCATATCGCCAATCGCTAACATGATAACACCCATGGTTCTTCTTCTTCGTCGTCTTCTTCGTCTTTGGCGTGAGTATCGATGGTCCTCTGTTTTTTTTTTTGGGATCGGGGATCGTTAGGGGGCCTTTTCAGAAGATTGTCGCAGCTATTTTTAATTCTTCTCCTTGTAATAGATTTTTATTTTATTGGTTCCTTTTTATTGAAAGGAATATATTTTTCCTTGGATTCACCTGACCAATCGTCTTGCACTTGTTAAAATATGATTTTTAATAAAAATACTAGATTCTGAACCGCATTTTTTAAAGGTAAGTATATTTTTTATTTTACATATTTAAAATAAAAAATATATTTATGTTTTTAGTCATATTTATATTTTTGTAATATTTTTAAAAAATAATTAATAAAATATTTTAATAACTGTATTAAAATATTTAGACAGCACATATATAAATAGGTCATGATTATTTTAATAGAATATATCACAAATGTATACTATTTGTTCCCGGCTTATTTTTGTGACCACCACTTCTCTTTACATATAGTTACAACTATTTATGTTACAAAAAGAAATATAATTAATTACAACTATTTCCATATAGACTCATTACAAATCAGACGTGTTCCAATAGCAGTATCCACTATTTTTGTTTAATCACTGTTAACGTATTTGTCGACAGTTTTTGGCTATAAAGAGAAGAGGGCTGGTTATTTTGAAATTTACATGGTGGTTATAAAAGCGATAGATAAATCGTATGAAGTAGTTACAGAAATATAACCAGACTTATTAAGTAGGTCCAGTGGCATAAAAAGTAATATTCCAGATAAAGATTGAGGTAAAAAATAAGAATGGTTCTGTTTTAATAAATTAGACTAAAGATTGACCCGCCCTCAAGAGGACGGATATATTTTTTGTTTTAATTTTTTTTGATTAATATAATTTTTATGCTTGTGTGTTTATATAATTATATTTGTATATTTGTGTTTTTAATTTTTGTTTTGAGAAATTTAGTTTTGTATTGTGTTTTTATAACCATATTTATGTTTGATATTAATTTAAATTAATAAAAATTTTGATAGCTATATTAAATATATGAAGTTGCATAACTATACACTTGTGTCATATTCATTTTAGAAATTATTTTAAAATTTATTCCTAAAATTTCTATCATATTATATTTTTTATTAGTTACCTAACATGATTAATCAAAAAATATTTGTACAAAAAAAAAACAGACTTGGAATATACCTAAAAATCAAAGTCTTATTCTCTGTTACACTTGACCTCTATAATCAAACGGTTCTTAAAGTGTTTTATTAAAAACCAATATTATACCCAACCCGCACTATAAACCGATTTTTTTTGTTAATGTTCGAAATTTTTTATTTTATTATATTCTTTTAAAATACATATAAACATATAAAAATTGGTTAATATGGTCTTAATAAATTAAAGTAAAAACATATTTAATAAATACTTTAAACCAATAATAACCTATTTAAAACCCGTTAAACTAAATGAGTTTATGTGAATACTTATTTCTATTAAAAATCTATTTAAACTCTATTTTAACATCGTGTGCTTTGTTAATTGATAAACTTAAGGGGTTAGGAAACCAAAATTCGAAATTGAGATAAGAATAATATATTTGATCTGGAATGTTCTTGTTTGTTAAATAAATAAACATGGTATAAAGTTCTTTGGGTTATTTTTTTTATTAGTTGGAACAATTTTTGAATCTGTATGAAGATGTAACGTTGACTGAATAAACTTAAGAAATGTATTTTTACTGTTGTAAATAATTTATAGAAGTTTCTGGGTACATTGACAATGTAATAAATAACTTCAGAAGAGTATCAAAAATGTATATAAGAGAATAATATAGATAATCATCCGCATGTCAAAAAAAAGGAATGACTGTTTTTTTTTACTGAAAATAAATGATTAATTATTAACATACATAACAATCGCTTGTTTGAGAGGAGTGGATCCTATATTTGCGGAGGTTTCAAAATGTGCATTATTAAAAAGTAATCACACGACTTGAAAAGTTGATTTAAATTTATAATTGGTTCAATAAAATAGAAGTTGAACACAATATTTATCAATAGGTCATACTGCTGTTTTAATAGAATAGACTACCGGTCCTGCTATATGAAAGACCACAAGCTATTTTTAAAAAATTGGCCACTTCTATAAATTTTGTAAACAAATTTTTTCTAAAAAGGCTGATTTGTGCAAATATTTTTTGTGGACTGGAAGCGGGTGCTTGTAATGCTTCCCCTATATTTTCTTGTTTTTTTTAAATAATGATCATATTTGTATTTTTAGGTAATCTTATTTGTTTTTTCTTTACAAATTTTAAAATCTCATTTTAATCTTAAAACATGTAAAAACCTGCTGCTAGATCCAAGCTT
>OVBX01008067.1:0-10293 GCA_900406325.1 Erucastrum elatum
TAACAGTGGATTTGTCATTTTAATACAAATCACCTAAAACTCTCAGTTGAATACACCCCTCCAAATCTATTCTTCTCACCCCAAAATCAGCATCGCGAAAGAAGATTTCTTCTTCTTCTTTTTCTCCGTCACGCTCGCTCACCGCTCCAGATTCTTTTAATAATTAAACTTTAATTATTAAACTATAATTAATAATTTTAGTTTTAAATACAAAATTTAAGTATTATTGTTAAAAAATAGACTTTGACAGAAAATAATTATATTGTTTATTTATTGATTTTATTTATAACTGTAAAAATTAAGAATATCATGTAAACAAAAAATAATTGGGTTTTATATATAACAAATAATGTATTTTTACCTAAACATGTGATTTAGTTATAATCACAAAAGTTAAAGGACTATTTTGTAAATAACTAAATCACATGTTTAGGTAAAAATACATTATTTTTGTTACATGTTAGAGGAATCTCTATTTTAAGGGAAGAAATATAGAGATTGCTATTTTAAGGGAATCTCTATTTTAAGGGAACTAAATATAGAGGAAAAAATAGCAATCTTTATTTTAAGGGAAGAAATAGAGGTGAGATGGAGTAGATTTTACTCTATTATAGGTAAATATAGAGGTGGGTTAGAGATGCTCTAGGGTGAGTACATCTCTCTAGTTTATTGCATTGCTCAGGCTTTTCTGTGTACATTTTTTCTTGTGTCATTGTTTTTATAATACTATCTTGTAATGAAAGTTTTATTCACAAGAAGCCTTTATTTTTCATTCTCTTTCTAATGTTCTTCTTTCTCATGTTTTTTTTCTTAAGAACCCTTAATTAAGAACTAGCATTGGAGCACAAAATTTAGTTGTCTCTTAATTAAAGTTCCCAACTACATTTTATTAATTAAATAATCATTAAGAGGCATTAATGGGATTCTAGGGTTAATGATGCTTGTGAGGGACTAAACTCACCTCTTGATTTTAAGGTCATGTCAAGGTAGATAGGATGTGAATTATGGGCTGAATCCCTTAATGAACTTGAAGAATGAATGTACTTTGTATTGATGATTTTTGTAAAAAATTGTTACAAGAGATGTTTTTGATGATTACAAAAATAATAAGAAAATGTCAAAAACCTGTATGAAATTAGGGTTGAATCACTGGATCCCCTCTCCTTTGATCGACTTCTCCTTTAAATAGTTTCGGGCTTCCTCTGATCGTCACGAACTTGTCTCCGAGATCTCCTTCGTAAGTTGAGGGATTCGTAACAGCTCCCCTTTGACCGGGTCCTGCGTCTCTTCCTTTATGGTGTGAGCTGCCTCTTTACCGTGACCTCTTTGAGGATCGCTCTCAGCTAACAGCCTCCGGCTTTGTCTTGATCTTTAATATAGGTTGTCGACCTATATTGGGCTTTATCGTGGCCCAATACTTATTCTGGTTTTATCGTCAGCTAGCGGGCCATATTTGGGCCCAACAGTTACCCCCAGCTTTCGAGATAAGATTTCTTACTCGGGAGCTTAACCTAGCCGCTAGACCTCAATCTTTTCTGTTGAGATGATGATTGCGAGCTATCTTCGCTGAAGATATTGTTCACCTGATCGGACGGTTGAGGTTACTCTTTGTAAGATCAACGGCTCAGATGGAAAAGGATTTGAAATATTTGCTCCGATCTTCAAGACTTGATGGGATATAAAGTGGCGAGCATTAACTGCCACTGTCCATATCCTCCACGCCTCCACTCGTTTTTCAAGGTAACTCCTCATCCACTACTTTATTTTACTGTGTTTTATTTTTATTTTTTTACTTTCATCTTGCGATTCTGCCATTGTTGCTCTGCAATCTCCCTAGAATCTTCCAATTTCTTGAGAGATTTCGTAAGCTTATTTCACCTTCTTCCTTTCCAATCCTTTCGATTTTATTTACCCTTCTTATTAATGGATCCTCCGAAAGAAGGCTCCGGCAAAACCGGAATCTCTCCATCCGGTGCCCGTTTGATGAAAGTTAAACAAGAAGTCGGCAAAAAGATGAAAAGAGACAAGAAGAAGTCCAAAGACACAATTACGGCGAGGGTCTCCAAGCGAATGAAGAAGAAGGACGGTTCTAGTGGGAGCATCCCCTTGGGACCTCACTCGCCTTCTCTATTGAAGAGTCAAGAGGTGGTTAACCTCATGGTTCAAGCCCACGGCCAGAAGGAGTTGGCCAGGGCTTGTACATCCGATGAAACCCCCGAAACCGCTCCGGAGGGTTGGTTTTGTATTCATGAGAAGTATATCTCTAAATGCCATCTTAGGTTCCTACTTCCAGATCTCCTTTTAGATCAACTTTGTCCTTCGGTTATCCGGGTGATAAACGGCTTCATCACCAGAGCCAAGGAGGAAGGGGTAACCGTCAGGCTTACTGAGCTGATGAGCCTTTACACGATAAAGGAGAGCTCTACTAAGGAGGGTGGTAGCGGAACCTACTACCTCCCATGTCGCCCTAAGCTCGGTATTTTTAGGGTTTCCGGTAGTGATGATGACTGGAGAAAGAAGTATTTCTATATCAAGATTGATCCTACGACAGTACCTATGGGCTGTGCCCTCTCGGTTACTTGGTTCGATATATCTGGTTAGGATTTTTAGGGATGTGTTTTATTTATTCCTGCTCATCATTGCATGCTAACTCTTAGTTTCATATGCAGATATCGAGGAACCTCCCAAGCTCTCCAGAAAGCAGACCAGAGCTCTTTTTAGGAAGCTCCAACAGAGTCTCTGTACTTGGACGTCTTTTACTACCTCTCGCATCGGATCAGCTAGGTTCCCTGTGCGATACAACGCCAAGTTCCTCGATCCAATTTCCGTTGAAGATTTGGAAGGTAGCCTTCTGACTTTGATTATTTGTTTTTCACATCTAGATTTAATTCTTGAGATGTTTTAAACTTAGAAAATTTGCTTTGTTTAGTTTCTGAAGGTGATTCTGTAGTATCGATCTCAACTGAAGCTAGTACTTCCGGAATCGAGAAGACTCAAGCAACCAAGATGCCTCTCAAGCCGTCCTTTCGTACCAGAGGTAGACCTGCCGTAGCTGCCAGCACTTCGCGTGGTAGCGACAAGACTCAAGGAGGAGCCTTCCTTAGCTCGTTGAAGGAAGTTCTTGATGATGGGTCTTCTGTTCCTGTTAAGGATGCCAACCCAGCTGAACCAAGAGTTCAAGAAGTTATTCCTCGTCCTGGGATTCCACCAGTGGAGATTAACCCTCAAGCTGCCAAAGATCCCCTTGAGATCGAACCTCTGAGGAACAAGAGGTCCCGGACCGACTTGGATGACTGGCCTTCTAGGTCTTCTTCCTCGTCTTCGAGGGGAGGGACCATTGGCTGGAACTTCACTCATTCAAAACCGGGGTCGATCTTGGATGAACCTTGGGGTTTGGCAACGTTGATGAGGCACATGAAGATGGTAGGATGCTCCGTGCCTTCGATCAACAATCTTACCAACAAGGAGGAATACGTCGAGATAGCTCATCACATGGGTTAGGTATGTGATTCTGGATTTTCTCAGCTTGCCCCCCTTATAGCGATGCTTTCTAAGCTCTAGCTTTTGTTTTTGTAGTTAGCTGGAGCCATTAACAGAGCTCAGCTGAAGTTTGAAGAGACCATGCGTGGTGCTCCTAATGCTGGAGAGTTAGCCCATGTCACCGAGCTTTTCAAGACTACCAAGATGGAGCTCGATCAGGCTCGAGCTGAGGTCTTTGATCTCAAGACCGAGGTTGAGAGACTTGGTTCGAAGGCCGATGCTCAGCAGGGGAAGATTGAAAGTCAAGCGATTGATATTCAAGTGAAGAGCAGGAAGATCAATGATTTAGATGCTACTCGTAAGATAGCTGAGCATCAGGTTCGAGAGTTGATCGTCTCATCTCAAGACAGCCAAAGGAACAAAGAAGATGAGGTTAAGCTTGCCGTCAGGAGAGGGAAGAAGGAAGTGGCTGATGCTTATAACAAGATCCTTACCTCCGTTAAGGAGAAGTTTGCTAAGAAGAAGGATGAGACCGATCTCCTGATCTATGCTCAAGAGCTTCAGGCGAACACCGAGCTTCTAAAGGATCTGTTGACTAAAGAGATTGAGAATGCTGAGGAGGAATACAACCGTTTGATGGCCTTGATTCCAGATGCATTTGCTGCGTATGGGAAGGCTCAAGTCTCCGATTTCTCAGTTAGCAAGCTCCCCATTCCTCAACTCTCAGAGAGCTCAGGTACTTTTGAGATTGATATGTTTAATCCGGCGTTTTCCGGAGAGTATAGTTCTAACTTGGGTATGGTGCCTCCTAATTCAGCTCCAGTCGAAACAATCCCGGCAGGTGTTGACCAGGAAGCGGACGAGGAGGTTCCTGCTAAAGAGGATAACCCTGTTGAAAAGGATAAGGAAGCCGGAACAGGTTCCAGAGCTGAAGAAGGTTAAGAGCCGAGACTATTTTGTTTTTAAAACTCGTGCCCGATGGGCTTTTATTTTTTTTGTTTTCAAGACTTATAGCATGAGGAGGCTTTTAAACCTTTATCTGTTTAAATTCTGAACCTTTGTTAGCCTGGGGAGACTTTTAAACCGTCATTTTATTTCAAACTCGGTTGCTTTCAAGTTCCTTTACTTGCTCTGATCACTAGATTTGGTATCTTATGATTTGTCGGAATCGACTTTTAGTTTAGCTCGAGGTTTCCAGGAACCTGAATTATTCTGAAGGTTTTTCGAGAACTTTTTTGATCCAAGTTTGTGAGAACCTGAATTGGTTTATTGAATTTTTAATTTCTTTGAAGGATTTTAAGACCTTAGGTACAGATTCTTGGGGACCTGTATATGTTTAAAGGATTTTAAGACCTTAGGTTCAGGTTCATGAGGACCTGAATATGTTTGAAGGATTTTAAGACCTTCGTGGTTGTTAAGGATTTTAAGACCTTAGGTTCAGGTTCTTGGGGACCTGAATACGTTTGAAGGATTTTAGGACCTTTGAGGTTGTTAAGGGTTTTAAAACCTTAGATTCAGGTTCTTGGAGACCTGAATACGTTTGAAGTTGTTAATGAGCTTAGGTCCCGGTTTATGAGGACCTGAATTTACTTGGGGGATTTTAAGACCTTTGGTGTCAAAAAACTTGAAATGTCGAAGATAATTGTTTTATTGACAATGAATTATTGTAGAATACATAACGTTGAAATAGTAGTACAATAACTGCTTCGGGCTACATATTTTGATCAAACATATGCCCCTTTTGCTTAAGTGGAGAGGATGCTAAAAAGATATTGGGGCTGCACTCGTGACGGAGTTGCCTACGTACCCAGTCAAGGGATCAAGCCAAACGTAGTTCAGGGGTTTTGAGTACCTAATGATAATATCTCTTGAGGTTCATGCAATTCCACAATCGGATTTCAGGTACCCTGGTTCGCACCTTGTGGAGCTTGTAGACGCCAGGTCGTACTATGTGGATAATCCGGTAAGGACCTTCCCAATTGGTTCCTAACTTCCCAGCCCCTGGCTCCTTGGTTCCTTCGAACACCTTTCTGAGTACTAGGTCCCCTACAGCAAACTGTGGGGGCCTTACTTTGGAGTTAAAATGTCGTACCATTGCTTGCTAGTAATTTTGGATACGAAGCAGGGCTCGGTCTCGTCTTTCCTCAATTAA
This sequence comes from Erucastrum elatum, assembly GCA_900406325.1. Taxonomy (NCBI): domain Eukaryota; kingdom Viridiplantae; phylum Streptophyta; class Magnoliopsida; order Brassicales; family Brassicaceae; genus Erucastrum; species Erucastrum elatum. The sequence continues at coordinate 5,633 of OVBX01008067.1, forward strand.
GTCGAGGCTATCCATAAGGAGCTTGTTATTAGCTGTGGGGTTAGACGTACAAAGTTCCCGGCGGAGGCTACCAGCAGAGGTTTCGGCTGGGACGACAGCTTCCATCCCGTAGGCTAAGGAGAACGGAGTTTCCTCTGTAGCCTTTCGTGGTGTGGTTCGGCATGCCCATAGTACTTCAGGTAACTTTTCGGATCAGAATTCCTTCTGGGTTCCGAGGCGTTTCTTGAGATTTGCTAATATTGATTTATTAGCAGCCTCCGCCTGGCTGTTTCCTTGAGGGCGTCGAGGTGTCGAAAAGGTAAGGCGAATGTTCCATTTGTCATAAAAATTTTTGAAGTCGTGAGATATGAACTGTCCTCCGTTATCGGTTACAATTTTGTGTGGGACACCGTGCCTGCACACGATGTCTTTCCACACAAATCGTTCGACTTCGAGTCTAGTTATATGTTGGAAAGCTTCAGCCTCAATCCACTTTGTGAAATAGTCTGTTAGGACTAGAGGAAGCGTAGCTTCTTCTTTCCCCTTCCTGATGCTACTAGTGGTCCTACGATGTCCATGGACCACTTCATAAATGGATAAGGGGCGGATATGTTGGATAGCATTTCCGCGGGTTGATGTATAATCGGTGCATGCCTCTGGCATTTGTCGCATGAGGAAGAATATACTTCACAGTCTGCAATAATGGTTGGCCAGAAATAGCTCTGCCTCTTGATTCGGATAGCTAGAGCTCTGCCACCAGAGTGGTTTCCACAAGAGCCGTCGTGCATTTCCTTCATGAGTTTCATAGCAACGAGCCCATGGACACATTTTAGGTAAGGTCCAGAAATGCTTCGTATGTGGAGGACTGAATTAATTATGCAATATCTTGCGCTTAATGCTTTGAGTTTTCGAGCCTCCCATTTGTTGGGTGGATTTTTTCCCTCTAGAATGTATTGCATGATCGGTATTCTCCAGTCTTCTCTCCCTACAATTTTGTTATGAAGAGACGAGGGAGGTTCCTGTTCAGGACCTGGTGTCGTAGTGCCCCCGGAGATATTCGTAGGATTAGGCTCCAGGGGGTCTAAATTATGAGGAATATCTCCAATTTCCTCGTTGTCTTCCGGGGTCGGGATGGTGCCCCCTGATGAGTTTTCAAGAGCGGAACGACTTCTAGTTTTGACTCTGTAGACAAGTGAATCCGAGGTTTGGATGGTGCCCCGGACGTATTCGTAGGATTAGGCTCCATGGAGTCTGAATTTCGGGGAATACCTTCGATTTTGTCGTCGTTCTCCGGGTTTTTGATCGCGTTCCCGGAGGTATACTTTTTAAAGCTGCGTGTTCTGGCTTTTGGGAACCAGAATGTTGTGAGAACTTGGGTAGCTACCGTCGGAGGGTAGTTATCCTCTGTTTCCGCTTTTGGTTTGCTATCTATCTTAGCTTTAGTAGCTATGTCGATACTTGGCTTTTCGATTCCTTATACAAGTATAATCCGTTTTACGAGGTGGTCTGACGTGGAGGCTAAAGCAGCCAACGCATCTGCTGAGGGGTTCTCTCCTCGTGGGATCTTCGTTAGTTTGAATTTATCAAACTGTCTAGTGAGGTTCTAGATGACTTCGAGATATGCCCCCATTCTTTCGTCCCTTGTTTCGTATTCCCCGTGAAACTGGCTAGCTACTAGCTGTGAATCACTATAAGCATTTAGCTCCCGAATTCCGAGGCTTAGAGCAAGTTTTATGCCAGCGATTAGTGCTTCGTATTCGGCTTCGTTGTTGGAAGCGCTAAATCCGAGCCAATAGGATTGTTCGATGGTCTCTCTAGCTGAGGAGGTTAGTCTTAGGCAGACGCCGGAACGTATAGGCTCCACTTTGGAGCTTCCGTTTCTAGATCTAGATGCTCGGATGCTAGCTCGATAATGAAATCGGCGAGGCTCTGAGCTTTTGCAGCTTCTCGGGGTCTATATTCGATGTCATATTCGCTGAGTTCTATGGCCCATTTAGCTAATCGTCTGGATTGGCTAGGGCTATGTTGAATTGTTCGCAATGGTTGAGAAGTCATTACGACGATCGAATGTGACTGGAAATAGGGTCGTAGTTTCCTGGCAGCTGTTACGACTGCTAGGGCTAGTTTTTCCATAGTGGGGTACCTCGTTTCGGCGTCTATTATACTTTTGCTAGTGTAATAGACAGGTCTTTGTTCGTTTTTCTCTTCTCGTACTAGCACACTGCTAACTGCGGCAGCTGATACGACGAGTTATAGGTACAGTGGTTCTCCGACCACTGGTTTGGATAGGATCAGAGGTTCGGAGAGGTAAGCTTTCAGTTGGTTGAAGGCTTCCTCACACTTCTCATCCCATAAGAACTTATTATTGTTTTTTAGAAGTTTATAGAACGGAAGGCACTTATCGGTGGACCTGGATATGAATCGATTTAATATTGCGATTCGTCCAGTTAGTCTCTGTACTTCTCTGGTTGTCTTAGGTGACGACATTTTTAGAAATGTCGCTATCTGTTTTGGATTGGCTTCGATGCCTCTTTCGGTTATGAGGTAGCCGAGGAATTCGCTGGAGGGTACTCCGAAAGTACATTTAGCTGGGTTGAGCTTCATGTCGTACTTGTTGAGGATATCGAAGCATTCCCTTAAGTGGTAAATATGATTTTCTCCCACTGAAGACTTGACTAGCATGTCGTCAATGTAGACCTCCATGGTTTTTTTCGAGTTTTCCAGCGAACATCTTATTCACTAGCCTCTGATAGGTAGCTCCTGCGCTTTTCAAACTGAATGGCATGACCTTGTAACAATAGGTTACACGTACGGTTATGAATGCAGTCTATTCTTGATCTTCAGGGTCCATCATGATCTGGTTATATCCTGAAAAGGCATCCATGAAGGACAAGAGCTGATGGCCAACTGTCGCTTCGACCAGACGGTCGATGTGAGGTAATGGGAAACTGTCCTTATGGCATGCTTTGTTTAGGTCAGTTAAATCTACACAGATTCTCCATTTCCCATTTTTCTTTTTTACCACTACCGGATTGACCAGCCAATCGGCATAATGTACCTCTCGAATGGATCCAGCTTTCGTAAGTCGATCAACCTCGTCGTCAACAGCTTGAGTGTGATAACCCGTCCTTCGGGATAAATGGTCGAGGAAGTCAAGGTCAGGATCTGGAGCCAATCTTTTGGGAGATCACACACAACTTGGCATGGTTCGGAGAAGACAGAAGATTGGTCGAGCATCAACTTGATGATCGAACCGCGGGTGGTACGGGCCAACCGAGAAGTTCGAAGTAGGACGTTGTCGAAGAATGGATCGTGAGTGAACCATGAGACAACATAAGCTGCTCTACCTTTCTTAGAAGAGTCTTAGATTGATCAGACGAAGATTTTGGAAGAATCACATTTTTGGAAGCACGACGGTTTATAAGCTCGACGTTTCAGAAATCCGACGTTTCTTAGCGACGAAGTTTTCCGTGAAACTTCACATCTATCATCAGAATATTATTTCAGAGATATTATAAGTTTGAAGCAGGACAGGAGTAAGTACGACGGGAAACAAGCACGACGGGAAAATCCGAAGGTTGTCGAAAACACTAATTTCGGTTTTACGAAATTATTTGAAGAAGCCGTAGGCTCGGGAAATATTTATAGAGGATCTCAGTATTCATCAGGATTTTATTAAAAATATTCAGAAAATCAGAACGGGAGCGGAAAAATATTCGGGATTGATCGTGGGACGAAAATTCACCAGAAAGACCGAAATTGCACAAATCAACCGGGAAGCTCGAGGTGGCCCTATCTGAGGGATCAGGGCGTGCTGTACTTCATCCAAGCATCTTAGTGTCACCTTAGCATGACATTTATCCACAGGATGAAGCCTCTCATGCATCATGACACCCGAAGCACGACATGGCACCGTACTGACACGCAGGCGACCCGTGTGTCGCAACGCATGCTATCCATCCATGCTGAGGGACATCTGTACGTGCAGCTGTCATCTGGAATGTCAAAGAGACATGCATCACGAGATTTGAACACCCATGTGTCGCGACGCATGCGACCGGAAGCATGCGGGACGACACACGGGCAGTTGGGTGGAGAAATCTTACTGGTTGATGTATACTATATATACCCCAATCCCCAGCTCTTTTTCAATCATTCCTGACACTCAAAAATCACTCTAGAAACGTGGTTTAGAGAGAGAAAGTGAAGTAGAAAAAGAAAGTGAGAGATTTGGAGTTGTTTTGAGAGAGTTAGAGCATTTTCAAGAGCCGTTGTTCTACCGAAAGTCCGAGGAGGTTCTGTCCAAGTCCTGATTCGTCCATACCAATCCATTGAAGACAGAAGCATTGGGTTTTGGCTAGGCTCTCTCTGATCAACCAGCTGCAAGAACACTGTGAATTGGTTTGTTTGAGTACCACTTGGAACTTAGGATAGATCGAGTTGCATATAGAGTAGTAATATCACACTGATGCATGATAGAGTCCTAGGGTTATTTTATTTATGAATTGGACTCAGTTTAGGACTAGGATGAATGATGCATTAACCGGTATAGTATGATAAATTATGACGTAGCTGAATTGTTAGGATTGAGATGCATGTTTTCCTTTATTTATTTATGGGCTGATTAGTATTGGGTTAGACCTGCCTTAGAGATATTAGGACTATTGATTGCTTGGTTTGGC